>CAXAMN010021361.1:1989051-2028350 GCA_963970005.1 Durusdinium trenchii
GTTACTAGTAGACATGCCAGGAGCTACTAGTAGCTTCCTTGCAACCTAGTAGCGATGCCCTTGTTCCTAGTAGCTTAAAATCTGGTTCATTCTGCTCGTTTGCGGACTCTCGGTTGATGGATGATATGGATGTGATAGAACCCGGAGGCCTTGAATACTATCCATGGGTGCCAAAGTTGGGTGAACCATTTGGGACCTTTAAACCGAAGCCCAGCCATTTTTGTCAAAGGGGGATTAGTATGTGTTGGATGAGACAACGAAGGGGACAACAATGGCGACCTGAGTGACCTGTGGCACCAAGTTGTAGAGGCTTTTATGGTGAGACGCCCACATGTTCCACGATCCACGCCCAGTCCTTAGCGATTTCCTTCTTCAACCGCCGTGGTTTCGTGTGGAAGTTCGTGTCACTCACAAAGGAATCAAACACATTCTCTCCAAAGCGAAGTAGTTTTTTTAAAGTTTTGTTTTTTCTTAGAGAGAGAGAGAGAGAATAACGGCGACAGAGAATAGAGTCAGGGTCTTTGGCTCAGCAAATCGCCACCTCAATTGGTTCCCCCCTCTAACCTTCAGCACGATGTTGTTCCCCATGGCCGCCCTAGGGCAGTTCACTCGTCTTGTTTCACTCGCGGCATCCTGTGTGAAACTTGCCAGGGATGATGACTGTTCCACCTGCGCACCAAGCCCAGCAATCAGTTCAGGCGACCAGAACGGGGGAAGTACGGCGATGAAGACCTTATATGAAAACGACCAGGAACAAGAAGCTACGACCGGGTGGAGGCCATCGCTACTAGGTTGGAGGCCATTACTACTAGTACTGCCACTGGAGGGACTACTACCTGTTACTATATAGTAGTTTATTGTTACTAGTAGTAACAAGAAACTACTAGTAACAGGTAGTAATCCCTCCAGTGGCAGTATCCAGTCCTGGGACCCTTCAAGCGCACCTGGGATGGCCACACCAAACGACCGCATCTTCGGGGAGGCGTCGGGGGAATCTCCCGAGGTCAGCACTTTTTGTCACGAATGTCTACGAGTCTACGAACGTTGGATGTGTTCAAACATGTTTTAGACTGTGTAGACCGCCTGCCCATCCTGTACATCCCCGGATTGTGTGCAGGTTTCCCAGCGCCGTGGTACATGACCCCCACCCAAGCGCGCACGGGGCGCTGAAAGGCTTGCCATCGCCCTCGCCGCTGCCGAAGTTTGAGAGGCGACACTTGTAGCCGGGAGCTAGCTGAGACGGGTCCAGCCAGTGGTGGGTGCTCTAAACACCCCACGAATTGAGAAGGACTGAAACCAATCAACTAGTTGTTGTATTTTTTTGTTGTTTTTGTCTTAGTCTTAGTATGTCTTAGTGCATCTTAGTGCTTCGGTCGTACAGTGGAACGTGCGCAGGGCCATCGGTCTGCAGATGGTGAGATTGCTCCCCAACGCAGATGCCCTACATCTGATCACCTGCGTGAAGACGTGCCGGCTGTTTGAATAGACAGTAGCAATAATCTGCAATAGGTACCTCGCTGTAATGCGGTTTCTTTGTGGTCCATGTACCTGCACCGATGTTATTCTCTTTCGTGATGCTGAGCATGCGGTCCAGTGGGCCTTTGCTTTGCGAGATGGTGACGTAGCCATACGTAGCCATGTTACTGTCTGGTTCAATTACCTTACCCAGATGACAACTAACCCAGCATCACTGCGTTGATGCAAGGTCCAGATATCCTGGCTGAGACATGGGCGTCCTCAGCACGTTTTCAAGTGTGTTTTTGATGTTTTTGGGTTTGTACAGGGACAATTCACACAATTGGACAACGAACCAACCAAACGGGCTAAGGTGGTTCTCCTTAGAAAGCAAAGAGGGGTGGTTTGTATAGATTGCCAACATTTCCCATGATAAGCCAATCTAAACATGGTAGTGACTTCGGATCCCACTCCGTTTCAACTATTCAGCTATTATTCAAGCATAATCATTAAGGCTTATAGTTATAATATACTTGTGTTTATGGAGCCAGATGATTCCATGCTCCGACAACTCATTTGATCCTCAGGTAGGAATCGGTCTGACTCGGTGTCATGCAGACCTCAAGATTCAGTGCTTGGAAAATTACAGACCATCGGTGCCTACCGTCAGGTTGGCTTTGCGGCCGCAAGAGGCCCTCCGGCCAAAGGAGCTCTTCAGCGAGGCTGAACATTGCGGGTCAAGGGGTTGTTTGTTGGAACAGGAAGGCCAAACCCCGTTGTGATATAATGTAGTTATTTATAACTATATATATAATATATAAATATTTGTTTGTTTTTTTGGTTTCATAATTGGTTGGTGGATGTTGGTGGGCAAATGGAAGGACATTTGTGATTGTTGGGTGTTCAACGACATTTTGCCTTGATGAACAAAAGACTGCAAAGACTGTAGCTAGTGGAGAATTGGCTGTGAGGTCTACCAACGGACCAAGGATCACATCGGAATCCTCAATAAAAGGGCATCAACAACATGGAGCAGCCTGCGATGCGACCGACACTAATTCCGGAGGTTGCGGAGAGCAGCGCGAAACAAACAATCTGACATGTTCAACGAATTGTCTGGCGAATCTGTTGTTTAGGGTTCCACTTTTGACACACACCCCTGGTCTTAACTCAGAAATATGAAGCCACCACAACAATGACAAAAACACAAATCATAGGACATCCTACTAGGTGTTTATAAGCGGGCCACTCCTTGGGCTCAGGTAGGGCATGACAAATAAGTGGTTCATTTTGGTCATATCAGTGTGGTTGTTGTGGTCGTACCTACTGTACTATAGCAGTTCTGTCAGCAAGATCTAAGTACTGTATATATATATATTGTATATATATATATATGTATTTATATAGAGCTCTCGCTGCCAAGCTTTTGCTCAAAACTCAAAGCAAAGTACTGATGGGCCCTCGCAGTGTCTTCGTGCCATGGTTTCATGGCTTCTTTGGATGCCATGAAACATGGCCCATGACCCCACCGGATTTTTTGGGGAATGTGGCGGGAACGCCGAATGACGCAGGCCCCTTCATTCTGGGGCCCTGGCGCCTTCGGTCTCCTGGACTTCCCAGAGTTCCGACACTCCCGAACCGCGGTGCGGGGGCCAAGCCGGAGGCGAAGAAGGCGAAGATGGCGAAGGCGTTTGGTTGGTATTGAAATCGATGTGAAGTACGTGACCATACTACATAACATTTGTGGACGAACTACATAATATTCTTCATGCCGAAGGCGAAGTTTCGGAACCCACGAGCACCGGTACGAGCCAAGGACTTGGAGAGCCCGCGACCGCACACCCAGGAGAACCAGATGTGTCGAACGCGAGAGTACGCGAACGCAAACAGTTTCTGTGTGGGTTGATGGAGTCTTTTTTCATTCCACACGCTGAAAAATTGCATGGAACAGCCCCCAGAGCAAATGGACACTGGACGCATGAACCTTTTGCCAAAGTGTGGAAAGCGGAATTGCAGGTTCTTGGAGTGCATCTTTGTGCATGTGGATAGTGGGGCCTTTGTGGGTTTGCATGGCTTTGTCGTTTTGCCAAATATATATATATATGTATATTATATAATATATAATATATATATATATCAATTCAAGAAGTTCTGAGTTGTGCAAGAGCCAGGGAGATTTGCTGGAATTATGCAGAAAGATGTGCACATCAGTAGTAGTGGATTATAGTGGATTTGTGGAGTTGGTGATAGAGTGATCATCCTGCTATGCAGTATTGGGTATGATTTGCTTTACACGGACCAACGGACATGCTAGGCAGGCAGTCGAGGAACCTGAAAAATAACACAATAAAAGCCACAGCACCGGCCCAGCTCGGCCATCCGAGCTGGGCCGTTGGGCAGAGCGGCGCGGACTCCGAGCGCTGGCCCCGTGGCACCGTGTGTTGGCCACAGAGGGTGTCGGGTGGCACCTTCTGAAGGGTGAAGAACGCGGGGCACCGTACCGTATAAGAACGGCGGTACCGTTCCGACACGTTCGCCTTCTTGTCGTGGATGCCGCCCACGTCGTGGACACGACGTAGCATGAAGGACAAGATGATCTTACATGACCTGCGTGCCTAGATTGTTTGTACCACGTGGCTGTGCGCACAGTTCAGTTCTTTTTTCGACATATGAAGGTATCTCTAAGGGGGCAAAAGTCCTTTGCCAGTTGGACGGGGCTGCTGGGAGACTCTCAACTCATATGTACTCAGGGTCCAACAAAACACATGTTTCCGTACCTGTTATGTTGTCAATCGATGCCAAGCCAGCGAAGCCAAAAATACGGGAGTAGAGGGTAATTAATTAATGATAATGTTGTACTTGTACTCATGTTGCTTCTTTTAACCGAACCCCATTGGTGCTCCTTTGGTTATTTTAAGCCCAAGCTGATTGACATCAATTACCACTGTTGAAGGACACATCTCATATCAGTGTTTTCTGAGCCAGGGAAGAGGAAGAGGAAGCTCCTGGACTGAGTCAGATGCGGGAATCATAGCGCACCCTATTTTCCTCGAACATCTCAACGCTTGTCTTCGATGCTTCAAGATCGTGTCTCAGGGGCCCGGACAGACATCGGACTTCACCCTTCCTCTTGGTTAATGACTTCGGCCTCCAGGATTCTTTTGCACCCATCTATGAAGAGGAGCGGCCCTACTTGGAAGAAGCCACTATCGGTCGTGTTTCGCCCCACCCCCGTGGCCGTCGCCGTGGACGGGATTTGAATGGTAGGATAGTGGGGATGTTCACATTCTCCAAGCAGCTCTTCCTGAAATGCTGAAAGCGTCCAAGACATATCAAGACCTTGACATCCCCAAGCGGGATGTCACATTGCCAAGTGGTTTTGGTTTTGTGATCTTTGTAATGCAGAGTGCATTGGTCATGTTTGTCATTTGGAAAGTGTCACATCATCAACTTGTACAAAAAATACTGCAGGGTTATATAGGATCATACCTCCCAAAAAAAAATGACAGGTTCACCTTTTGGGTAATCCATTCTGTTCTGGGTTTGCTGGCTTTGACCCACAGCTATTCAAGCAGAGCAGAAAGCTTTGACCCATAGCAGCGTGTTGCAGAGAACGTGCTGGACGAGGTTCTTCATCATAAGTTATATCCATGCAAAAGCTGGGAGGAGGGAGACGACATTTCTAGACTAATCTAATAGCGATGGCCTCCAACCCAATAGCATGGCCTCCAACCTACTAGCAATGGCCTCCAACCTATATAGGTTTTTTGGAGGGGTTCCAAAGCCCGAGAACCGCATGGCACGACAAGAACTGTATGGGCGACAAGTCCTCGGCTTAGACTGCCGCTTTTGCCGTACCACATGTGGGCCACTGCCCGTAGATGATGTCACTGACAAGTAAGGTTGCTCACTCGAAAAAAACGAAAAAGACGCAGAAATAACTGTTACTTGTTGTAGAGGTGGTCAACCTGTATATGTTTGAGGTTTGGGTCAAGCTTTTCCTTTGTGTGTCGCCTGTAGGGATTTGATGGGATTTGGATCTTTCATGACAGTGGTCATGTATGCCTTTTTTGGAAGCAGTGAACATCCAATGTATGGACATTATCCCAGAGGAACACTGGAAGATGTTTTTTTTATTATGCAAAGGTGCTTTCGTATCATATCAATTCCTCAGTTTCTTTCATAGTGCCGAAACAAGATCCCGCGGGCAATGAAAGGCATGCATTCCAATCCCCAAAAACGTACTAGGGGCCCCCTTGTATCATGAATAGTTTCAATGATCATGGATTTCTCCAATCTCGGCACAAGCCGAACTTGGGCCTTTGTTGTGCCCATCCACGCGCGGTCAGGACGATGGCTTCCATACCCCGCGGGTCAGCGGGGTCTCCCAAGTTCAGACGCCTGACGCAGGCCCTTGCAGGCCCTATGCACCACAGAGGGCCAGATGAGGGTCTACAACTTCCAAATGTTGGAGGCCATCGCTATTAGGTTGGAGGCCATTGGAGGCCATTGTTCTTAGGTTGGAAGCCATCGCTAGTATAGTTTTGTGCAGACCTCCGTTTCCAAGGTATTTGGGCAGGTGTTTGGTGGTCTAGCTAATAATTACCCCTTGGAGCGCAAGGGTTGCATGTTTTCGCTTTATGATTTTGCTTGCGGACCATGAAATCCAGTGTTACAATTGCTTGGAAACAGGTTCATCAGGTGGAAATCTTCAGGTGACAATCAACTAATTCACAATCTATTATATGAGACAGACTGCGGAGAATTCTGGAGAAATGTCAATATGTTGGGAAGCCGTGGCAAAAAGCTTGCCCAGCGGTTTGGGGCGCAGCGTCCAAAGCGTATCAACAAGATCTTATGTTTTGCAATATGTTCCGGTTTTGAACATAGCAGACCTCGTTAAATTTGACAGGATTACACAAAATCTAAGTGGCCAACCCCAAAGCCGGGTGCTTCTATCTATTGCTGACATGCTTGTGTGAGCTCGGCTGCAACCTGGCTGTGGATTGCCCAGGTGGTCCACCAGACACACCTCCTCGCGCACCACGGAAGGCCTCGGCCCCTCCACTGATGAAGGCCGGCCAGGGACTTGCCAGTGGTTTGGTGAAGACTCATTGCTGGGGGACACGTTAGCCATTCGCTAGCCGCTAGCGTGCCACTTGCAGGACTGTAAGCTGGGGGTGAAAAAGACAGCATTCTGTCAGGGTACACTGACAGCGTAGGGCGCTTGTTATTGTTTCAAGTCCTCAAATGACTCAAATGTTTGAATGCGTTTTGGGACGTCTTGGGCAAAAAGTCCACAAAACTACTGGCGTCCCCACCCAACTAGCCAGGGGTGAACATTCTTCAGAGTCAGAGGATTTCTGGCAGAAGCTCTGCACATGAGCTACAGTACAAAGTTATATGACATGATACACCCACAGCCAACAGCAGACCTCATTGAATTTTGGTGAATTCCAAAAATTGCTGCTGTCGTTGTGACAAACCTATGTCGGACCTCACAAAAAGGTGAATCGACATGTCGGACCTGGGTCCGACCGTTCTGGGAGATCCGTCGAAGATGCTTGTGTGTTGCTTGGCCAAGAGGCCTGCATGCAAAATGGCTCTCTTGGTGAACATGTCGGCAGACATGTCACTTCATGTGTTGTAAACATGAGAGCTCATTCTGGTAGGGACACCGATGGCCAAGGCCAAGACGAAGGCTTTCATTGAAGCAGCCGTGTGCCTCACCATCACTGCTTTGGTGCTTTGGGGGTTCGACATGTTCGACTGCAATTGCCCAGAGGACTTCTGCGTGTATGGCACTGAAACATGGAGCACAGCTTCAGGAAGTCCCGCTGTCCGCGACAGCTTCACAGCTCTTCACCATCCCTGTGAGGACAAGTGGTCAGTGGTCAGTGCCATCGAGGCCTTGGCCCAGCCGCCAGGCGTCCCATGAATTACGGCGTGAAGCAATGAAGCGAAGCAAATCGAGAAGGAGCCAGTGCTACAGGAGTTGCACTTTTGGATTTTTGCCCTTGTTCTGCAAGTCGCAGCTTCCGTTCTGGGAGCAAGCTCCTACAGGGGGAGAACACAGATGAGAGATGTGGAATGGCTCGGAAAGCAACAAAAACAGTTGCGGAAAATTTACCACTGTCATCTTGATATAATGTTATAATGTTATATTAATAAAATTATGTAGATATGTTTACTAAATATATATAATTATATATATATCAAGAAATATCATACAATACAGTCTATGATATATGGTGTTTTTGATAAGTTAATTTCACCCATCATTTGGTGGGAAGATTTACTCCTCTCTTGTCGGCCAGGTACTTCAAGCCAACACCGATAGCGAGGGACCCCGGCACCGATCCGAGCGGGAGTTCTTTGTGGGTGGAGAATTCTCTTGAATCGTTCAGGGGGTGTTCAGAGATTCGATTATATTTGCATGTTGCAAGCTGCCCTTGAACATGTATTGCTTGTTGAACCATGTTGAACCCCCGAAACATGGGGGGAAACATGGTGGGATTCTCTTGTCGGGTCCTGTTGCCTTGACCCGGTGTCCATCACAGGAGCCTACCATTGGAGTTTTTGGAAATCATTGGAGCCTACCAGGGGTTGGTCTACCCTGGCCTACCATCTTGTACTTATGTTGTTTTTGTTTTTTTGCAAGTCAGAAAGAAGCCCGTGCAAGTCGATTCGCAGGTGTGGCACCTATACTGTGAATGAACAGCTTGCAAGCACTGGTTATAGTATGTTATAATTGTTGTGCAATTCGCGTCCGGCACCTCTCAAGACAATCCAAAACAACAGACAGAAAATCCGTGAACATCCATCCCTTGACACCCTCAAGACTTTTAGCATGGACCCTGCAAAAGGAAACAACCTCACAAGGCAGTGGTTTTGGTAAAATGATTGAGAACATGTCCCTGACTTCGACGATTGCCAAGTGTGCTTTACAAAGCTCAAGTACCTATGACATTGAAACAAAAGACCACTCACGATCAAGCGGGATTTGATCCCAGTCAGGTCGGAGCTCTTTCGTTGCTTCTTGGATTGACCCCGTAGATGCAACTGACCGGGGCCACATCCATTTAGCCAACCTCAGAGCGCTGACTTCTTTGTGTGTACGGTTATTTTGTGTTTGTGTGTTTGCTTTGAATTTTCTTGAGGTTAAACACATACAAGCACCCATGACCCGCTTCGCTCGGTGTGTGGGGTGTGTGACAGGATTTTCAGACAGCGGTAGGCCCCAAAGACTTGCTTTCTTGCTTCATCCACCTCATGTCATCACAGACATTTGCTAATCAGACCGGGTTGGGAAGGCAAGACCACTTTCCAGCAATTTCCAGCGCCACTTGATTGGTGGTTGAGGAGAAACAGCATGCTGGCAAGCCGAGTGAGTACGTTTGCATTGGAAAATGGCTTTGGGATACCTGATACCTGGTCCAACTGGCACAACTGCGGTGACCCATACAAAATCAAATGATCCACCATGATCCACCCAACCTGAGAACGTCCAATCGTGCACATGCGGCACACGGCGCATTGTGAGGTGCGGCAATGTGCACGGCACTGCTGGATCTTTTGGCGGAAGACCCTGAGGTGAGAAGTGGGTGAGATCCTGTTTGATACCGTATCCTTATGTATCCTCAAGTCTTTGTTTACTTGTGGTGAGTACGTGACGTGTTTCCATGTTTTGCTCTCAAACAGCTCCAATCTAAGTCTTTCGTGACCTTTTTTGGGTGCAACTGGTTCTGGGTGTGTTGAAAAAGTGCACAGGTGCACCATGTGATGGCAAAGTACCGTCCGGTAACGTGAATATCGCAAACCTCTCCAAGCAGCTGAGATGCGGCCACCAGTGGATGGTAAAAATATGCAAACATCAGCTCTTCTGAACCCTAGCTTAGCCCTAGCCATGTTCGCTTGGAATCGAGCCATGGATTGGGAATGCATCCGACAGTGAAATGCCATTTGTGCCACCAGAGTGCCACCCTTTTTCCGGATGCCTCCTAATTATATACAGTCGTTTCAGAGTAGATGGCACAAACCCCTACATGTCCTTTAGATGGGGGTTCAAATAAACCACCTTTTGGGGATTGTGCCATCTACTCTGAAACCACTGTACGTCCGCTGGAGTGGGAGATGTAGCTCTTTGGACTCGGTGCTCTGGGCATGGCAGTTCCTCAGACCAGCCATCCAGACGACGCCGACGATGACCGACTTGGACGCACAACCAGGAACAAACCACTCGGAACCAAAAGGGTCACGACCGGGCGGGTCCAGCCTTTCGCATTTGTGTATTGGACTAGCGTCCTTGCTCCTAATAGCAATGCCAGGAGCCCTAGTAGCTTCTTGTTACTACTAGTAAGGCACTTGCTCCCAGTAGCGATGCACTTGTTCCTAGTAGCAAGGACACAAAGAGAATCACCAGTCTCATCGGAAAAAGGCCATGGACAAGACCCTGGCACCTCCACACGTCCATCGTCCAGCTTTTTGTAATTAAGGAGGTGCCTACTAGCGACAGATGGCCTCCAACCTAATAGCGTCCGTAAGTTCACATCAGTTTATGTACATAATCTCTCCAAGAATCGAATTCTCCAAACGGACCGGTTCTGCTGCCGCGGAATTTCCTCTCCAGCAATTCAAGTGCTGCCGCAGCGTTGAGGCTGCACGTTACCCCTTCTTCGAAAACTCCATGGAGCCGCCCCTTTGCTGCGCTGCCAAAGCCTTTTGCAGCGCAGAGGCGACAGATACATACGGGGATCGAACAACGGCACGGATGAGTTCGAGCGGGGTGTCCAGATGCATACGCACTAGTGTACACGCGTATAGTTGTAAATGCGTGTATGCATGATGATTATCATTAATATACTGTATACATGTTTTCCTGCTTGCTTCCATGTTTGGAAGCATTTGGAAGCGTCTCCGGGAAAGTTTGTACAATAGCATACATTTGGGTAAACTGTGGGAATGTAAACTGCCGGCAATGCCTGCCCCAATTGACAGAGAAGCGGGGGTTCAAAAACGTAAGCCGCAACTCAGTCTCCACTTGTGTTTGGACATTTCTTTCAGAGGCATGGAATCAGTGTTACTATAACTGACTTTGCTACCGACACGGTCCGTTGTAAGATGAAGAAATAACATAACTAGAACCCCGTAGCTGGCGGTCGCAGACCTCGAACAGCTTGAAAGTCAAAAAAGGGGTTCCCCCCAAATATTATCCTATATAGTTACACATACCCTTAACTGACAGACAGACTGCTACGGGGGCCGACCAGCCGGCCTGGCCAACCATGGCAGGTGATGCGATGTCTTCTCGAACACGGTGCCGATGTGAATCTTCGAGATTCATGGGGCCAGAGCCCTGCAGACATCATCAGCAGCAGGCGAGGGTGTGATCACTGCCGAGGTATCACCAACGGTGGCTTTTGGAGCAGTCAATGAGACAGAGACATGGGTTGCCTGCAAAGGTAGAAGAAGCATCTCAGGTTGGGAAGATCTTTGGACATGTGCTCCACCTGTGGAAGAAACCATAAGAAACCAGCATGTACCCCTATCGTATTTGTGTCATACCCATACTATCCCATTGTTGGGGCTTGTGGCTTGTGGTTTCTACATGTTGAGACGTTGTAAGCCGAGGTAATCTCTATATTATATATAATTATATATATATATGTATATATAAAATTATATAAACGCGAATCAGAAAGTGGGTTGTTTGCTTTGCCTGCATATGAAATGCATTGGACGAGCTCCTAGGTTTAGCCAGTGCAGTGGTGTATTTGTTTTAAGACCAACGGCATCGCATGCGTCCCGGCTGTCATAATGAGCAATAGAATCATTCCACGGTCAACCAACATCGATGAGGTTGCAAAGGTACAAGAACCGAGGGGCATTTGATGAGGCACATTCTACCCGTGAGGTTTCCCTAAAAATCTAGGAACTAAATCATTAATCATTAGTGCGAGTGCTAAGCTAACTAATTAGTCACCCTGAGCGAACTTCTCCCTTACTTAGTCAAGTCGGCGCAGGCAGGGCCAATCGGGAGAAAATTGAAAGGACCATGCACGGACCCGAATCATTGGCATTGAAAGCAGGCATTGCCATCGATGGCATTCTACCTCAGGCTTTTGAAGGATGTTTGTTATATTTGATTATATATATAAGATATATACAGTATACATACCGTACACAACAGTATATCTATGTTCCATTGCGCAAACGCTAGTCACATAAAAATAGGCCTCCCAGCCTCGAGCGAAAGACCCGAAAGTAGTCACCGTACCTACCTTCTAAGAATGCCTTTGTTACTATAGTAGCTTCCTTGTTACTACCTTCTAGGAATTATGCCTTGGAGTCCAAAGCCAAGATTAGATCGAGCATATTCTAAGTCCCCATTGCTTGCGGGGTCCTTCACTGACATGAAAGGCTACTGGTGTGGTCCAAAATTGACTTCAGAGTGCTCCAATAGTAATAACATATTTTGGGGGGCCCATTCTTACATCCGAGTTTGCATCCCTTTTTAGTGGATGTGCTTTTGTTTTGAAGAGGGCCACTCAAACTCGTTAAGAGTGATCCTGTCGACAGGATCCAGAGATCATACACTGCATGCTTCCAAGCCCCAGCCACGGTCGCCACGTCCTGAGCGCAGCTTCGGGGAAGGAGGGCAGCGCAATTTGAGGACCCCCCGCCATGGTAGATGAGCATCTCAGGAAGACAATCTTGTGTTGGGGGGCTCTTCACTTGGTGTCCGGAGCCTCCACTTGGTGTCCGGGGCTCTTCACTTGAAGTGACGAAGACACGCCTTTGCCTTTGACACCAATTTGTTTACAGGTCCACCTGTCACGTCTATGTCTATGTTAGTTTTTGGGAGGGTCACACCAAATTCCTCCAGATGGTTTCGATTGACTCTAGACAGCATGTCTCCTTCAGCCAGAGACTGCAAATTGAATTTCTGGGTGGCTTTATTGCCCTTTGGTACAAAGGTAGATCGTGGCCCGGTTGTACTAGGAACAAGAAGCTACTAGGGGCTCCTCGCTACTAGGAACAAGGACGCTACTAGTAGTCTCAAAATGCATCCCCTTCCGCGGTCAGAGCTTCGAACGCCGTCCCCATCCATCTCTGTCCCTCCCTGCCTCCCTCCCTCCCTCCCTCAGCCCATCGGGTCGAATTCACCCCGATCTAATCCGATCTCTTCCGGACGTCCAATCAACTTTGACAAGACCCAGTGGACTTACATATATAGTTTCTAAGAAGGTCGAACCACCAAGTCTAAGTTAGAGTGAGGGGCTGTTGGGTATGGACTGTGGACCCTCAATAGTTCAAGAAGCTCGCCAAGGCCAGCGCGATGAATGAGGCTGCATTCGCGGCATTGAAGGCTGCTTTCATGGGGTTGGCGGGCTTTCTTGGGAGCAGTTGGTTGAAATTGAAGGAGTATTGTATTGTGTGGATCCAAGACAAGTGGTTCAAGTGCTTTGTTTGTGAATCTTCTCAGTATGATTCAGGTATCCAACAGTGAATCCTTATGAGGCCTCCTTTTCCAAATTGCTTGGGTTCGACACGTGGTTGCCACATCAGAGGCTTGCCACACCTAAGAAATTTGTGTGACACATCACAATTGTTTTTGCAAGAGGGGATCTCAGGTCATGGCACTTCTCAGTTTGTAAACATTTGCCATAGATCCACGGGGCAGTTGGCAATCAAGTTCCCTCCATGCGAGGACTTCTCACCCGCATTGTGTCAGAGGTGTTTCAAGAGATTTCATGACCCGCATTGCACTTATTTATAATTAGCAATGTCTCGTTTGACAGAGCTGAGAACATGAATATCTTCACTTCGTTGGTCACCAACCTGGCTAACCTCACTGGCGATATCCATGTCTTTTTGCTGCGGCAGTCCTCCCATCCGGCCGTTCTCCCCCGAGAGTCAGAGAAGCCGGCCGGCCAGGTGTTGATGGACGCGGGCGCAGAGCCACCCAGGAGTGATCAGGGCGCAATGTCCCACACTAGCTGTTCTTCTAAGGAAAGAAGGACAGGAAGAATACGGGTGAGATGCGAAAGCAAGCTGGACTGTTTGATTCTGTGTGATTCTTAGTCTTGGACAAGATCAGCGAAGGTGTACAGTAGTTTCTTCAGTTGCCCAAATTACCCTGTAGTGGCAGCTGGCTCCACTGACAATGCCACCACTAACTACATGCATTATAATGATATATTTGCACGATATATTGCTGTGGCTGTCCTGACCTTCCCAGAGTGCACACACTCAAATGTCCTTCTGCGCATCGACTGGACGCGATTCACAACCTGGCAAGGGGAAACCCCTTGTCTTTGGGTCCCGGACTTAGCGTCTTGGTTTAGCGGGCTATTGCAACCTTTCAGACCGTTCGGAACCGTCCGGAACCGGAGGCCTGTCTTTTGACATCATGAATCATGAGGTCCAAACCCTTTGTGTACTTCTGCGGAACCTCAAGGCCCTTCAAGGGGGAGCACCTTTCGGATGCTTTTCGGATGCCACCGTCGCCACGCCCAGTTGGCTGCTACATGAGACCTCTCACTGTTGGACCCGTCAGGAGCATTGATGCTGAACCCAACGTTTGGGACAGTGGGAACGCCCAGGAAGATGCCAAATGCCCGTAAACCAGAAGAGGCGTGCGGTGCGGATGTGCGGAGGTTCGGTATCCCCAGAAATCCAAACAAACGTACGATGTAAGATGTTGAGAAGATGTTATATACACGGATTCCAGAAACAGATCGTTTCTCTCCTAAAATGCCCTTGTGCGTTCCCCACTGGTCCCCGTTTGGATTCGCGAGCTGCGGGTAGAAATCCAGTTCATCAGACAGGGGAAATCGTGACAGCACACCACGGACGTGCCATTTTCACGCTGACCACTGACCGGAGGGGTCTGGACCAACCATCCATTTTTCACTGGGCTCCACAACGCGGACAAACCATCCAGTTCGGAAGGCGACCACCCGGGAGTGGACCATGTATGGATGGCCAGACGATGATCCTATGAATATATAAAGGCGACATGCTACCTATCCGGGAGTGTGAGCCATGTATACTGCACATGATGTTCTTCACAGATTCAACATACAAATTTGTGTGGCCAATATAGAAATGAGGAGCTCAATTGAGCTCAATAGAAATCACCGTTTATATAAGTTTGTTCTATTACAACCACTGTGTATAA
Source organism: Durusdinium trenchii (assembly GCA_963970005.1). Lineage (NCBI taxonomy): Eukaryota > Dinophyceae > Suessiales > Symbiodiniaceae > Durusdinium > Durusdinium trenchii. The sequence goes on from CAXAMN010021361.1 coordinate 2,003,690, forward strand.
CCACTGAATTTCCCTGCCCGAGCTCAAACCTGCAGTACCCACCTAGGCCTATGTTGGCCTGCATTCTGAGCAACACCGGATGGATCCGGACATCGCTGCCTCTCTGGAGCCGTTTTCGGCCACATTGAAACTCACTTGGACTTTGCAAACTAGGCTAACTGCCCACTAAACATTTGCAAGTATGCTTTCTTCATGTGTCGTCACTTTGGGGAGCTTCGAGGGATTCTCGTGACTACTAAACCGCTGCTGGTTAGAGTTGGAGTTTGTATCGATGTAAGGGATTGGTCACAAACAAGTCTGACCTCCGCAGTTGGTCGCAGTCTGACCTCCCCCAGCGCCCAGCCCGGCATGGCAACAAACTCGGAGCGGAGCTTCTCACGATTCAGGATGTGGATGGATGTGGCACCAATCCATCGATCCATCAATCAATCAAACCATTGTTAAGCCCTTTGGCCGGTTTCTGGCTCACCAGGTTTGAAGGGAGCAGGACAGGCAGCCAATCAGGAGGATGACGTGTCGCAGCAAAGCCAGAACTTCGAAGCGGGATTATGTGACATGTGGCGCCAGTGGCGCAATGTTTGGGGCCCACAGTGGGCCCACAGCTTTAAATAAAGGTGCAAGTAATAACAGATGAGGTTTGCCAGTCATTTCAGGTATTTACACTTTGTAGATGGTTTTGCATGCTGTTGCGGAACTGTGACTGTTCCCATTCAATGATTATTCCAAATTCTTGTGCAAGTAAGTGAACTTACTGATGAAGATGAGTCTCAGTGAGGGATTATGGTTGATATGACTTTGCGGGGGGGGTTCAGTTGCAAGCACGTAGAGAAGGAGGACGATGGTTCCTGCGTTGGGTTGCTGCAGCCTTTTTTGGACATACTCAACAGATTCAATGTGTGGGCCCAGGGCTTATTAGTTTGGGGGCACACGAAAGCGTGTAGCAAACCGGGGTCCTCAAGGTCAATGTTTGAACAACTTGTTTATGCTCATATGGGCAACGACCCCATCGGTCGGCACCACAGGGACTGTTCGAAGCATGTTTGCAACGTCCGGCGTGGAAGTCTGGAGACATCAAAGCGAATAAGCTGACACAAACATACCATTCAGATAAATAAATGGATAGTTAGAAGAATTGTAAGAAGGTCTGGCTTATGACAATGTTCCCTCCTGGCTCGAACTGCAGACGTGCAGTATTTGTACGCAAACCTTGCCATTGTGGACTTGCCGTCGAAACGCCATCGGCTTGCATGTTTTCTGGCGAACACATCACTGTTCCAGATTGAGCGCGGGGGGAGGCCAGCCCGTATTCATACGGCAGGGCGGCAGGGCATGACGAATATACCTTGACAACAACATATGTACGATAATGTACGATATTGATATAATATATATATATATGTATACACTATATAAATATTTAATGTCATGATGATTCAGTAATTATGTATGCAATTGTATGCATGTGTTTCTTTCTATAATGTAGATGTAGATATAAATTTGGCCAGCTTTGCGCGGTCAAAGACACCCCTGACAGAGCTTGTCGGACAGTAAAGAGTACACTTGGAATAGACTCTGAAGGTCGTTTGAAGTGCACAAAGATGAAACAAAGCTCAAAGACCCCCTGAGCAAGTTGTTTGATTGTAAAACATCGAGGGAAATGTCGACCAAATCTTCCGAGTTACAAAAAGCTGCAGTGAGCATTGATCGGGAAACGCGCGTTAAAGCAAACTACAGCAGTCACGGGGCAGGACGGGAGTGTGGAAAGCGAAGGGGCGGAACGGGTCGCTTCTGCACTGGCAGGGCTGAGCAGGGAAGAGTTGGGGTTGGTTTCAGTCGGTTTGACACTGCAGACAGGATGGGAGAATCTTCTACTGTACGCTCTGTCAGGGCTGTGCAAAGAAGCTTCGAGCTTAGAGTACAACTCTAGTATTTGCGAAGCAACTTGTAAAGCAGCTACAGGTGGAGAACTGGCAAGACAAATGTCGTGCTCGCAGACACGCTTGTTTTTTAGCTTCGGACTCAGCAGTGGCGAGTTTGGAGTACAATTGTGTGTAGTTTTTTGGAGCTAAGCAAACAAATTATAGGATTTATTTCCTTTGAGCTGTATCCTGAGCTATACATTTATCTAGTGTTTGCTTTCAAGCTACAACGGTTGCGGTCCGCGGTGTCTCAAAAGATCTCAAAAGCCTAAAAGCTAGCGTTTTGTGCCGATACATGGACTGGCGTCCCATGGTTTGTGCTGAGAGCTGGCTTCAGAAGCTGGAGAAAGAGCTGCTTAGCAGATCATTCACTAACTGACTCACTCACCCACTCACTCATTCTTGCACTCACTCGTCGTCGCACTACACTTGAACCTGTCAACGAACAGCTGTAACACATTTCACGCAGAGGCGTCACTACATCCGAAACTGCACGTCACTCGTCATCACATGACCTATATAGCGTCACACAAAAACTCTTCAGTCATGCACATCAACCACACCACAACTCCATGTGCTTGTTGTTTCTTGATAACTTCCGCTCGGTCTGTGGAGGGGTCTAAGAGTTAAGAGTTTTGTTTGAGTCCCGGCTGTGTGCATCTCAAAGATCCTTTGATCACCACCAAATCATTGCCCTGACAGAGAGAGAGAGAGAGAGAGCTTGTCGGACTGTAACAACTGGACTTGGAGGGTTGGTTGATTTTTTGGGAGACCTCCCCGGAAACGATCCCATGGAACCTGAGAATTCACCCATCGAAGACCGCTCCATTGTGGGGGTATTTGATGTGGTCCTCAAAAAGGAGAGCAAGGACTCTTTTGGGCAAGTTGAGTTGGATGATCAAAAGAGTTCTGTCTTCCATATTTTTGGTAAATGCCAGCCCCCACCCAAAATATGTGCAGTGTATCCGAGATAAAGAGATGAGTTGTTGTTGTGGCTGGGACTGTCACTATTGACACACACAACACAATATTTCAACAACAGGATTCATTTTCGCAGGTAAAAGGGCACATGTTTTTCGCAAATAAGAGCACCTCCCAATGATTTCAAGAGGGTCCAGGAGTGTTCTTGGATGATTGGATGTATTTTTTTGTTGCTCTCAACCGTGATGTGCCTCCATTCGCATTGTGTTTAGCTGCGGCAGAGCTGTGGGGATCAGCCACTGCCTGCGCTTAAGGAATCCAGTAACTGCCTAAAACAGAGCCAGTCACTCCTTGGGGACCAACTCCAAAAGTCCAGTGGTTCATGCACTTGTTACTAGTAGCTTCTTGTTACTACTAGCGTGGCACTTGTTCCTAGTAGCTTCTTGTTACTATTAGTAAATTTAAATCGGATGCGAAGTGGAGATGTGCATAGGTAGCAAAGGTTTGATACGGTTTGATCTTTGATTGGCAGTTGCTGTTGCTGCAATCTTCCCTTTTTCACCAAATAGTATTTGTCCATTTATTGTGCTTACTGCTGATGCATGATCGAAGTGTTTTCGAGTTCACAAGTATTCCCAGAAGGCCGCACGAGCGAGTGTCCTTCACTTCTAGTGATTCTAGTGGGTGATGCAGCTGTTTCTTTTAAACGGCAGCAAAAGAGACACATTTTTGGATGTGGATCAAGAGCTAACTGCCCTTCAACTGTGATGGACCTTCGAACCTTTCCATTCGATGGACTTTCCTGTGTTGATGCGACCTCCTCGGAGTGAAAGTCATGGCTCTCGTGGTTGCTGGATCTGCCGTCGAAAGGGGTGTTCCCCGCGTGTGTGGATGCCCGTGGATGTTCCGTAACTCAGCCGGCTCAGGTCAGTGTTTGCCCTGCTAGGTGGTACTAATAAATCCCATCCATTCTGCCCGACACCTGGGGTGTACGTCTCAACCTGACCAAGGACCTAGCAACAAAGTCTACCAAGTACAAAATAAGAGTCACCATCCCCTATATGGAAGACCATAACTATATATATAAATATGGAGCATGAATGAACGCCTGAAAATGACGTTCTGTTTGCAACAGGTGTGTTTCCACGTTCCATCTTACTTGTAGTACTACTTGTAGTATTTGTAGTCTTCAGAAGGGTAAGCATTGCTCCTATTTTGGACACATTCTTTTTGACTCAACTCTGCACTAGGTGGCCATTCCCTATGTTTAGCCTTTTGTTAAGTGAGGCAAGAGGCATGGAGAACATGGCAAAAACAGCTAGGTGAGTGCTTGAGCAAGTGTCCATGACCAAGAGGATGTAAGAAATCGTCAAGCCTCAGTCCAGACATTTGGGTGGAAGATGCGAAACTAGGCCAAACAAAACACACACAAACAAGGTCTGTGGAGATGAAAGAGATTGCTTCCGATCGCGATTTTGGGGCACTCTTTGGCAGATTTGGACTTCCGATCCGAGAGGAAGGGAAACAAACGGCTCCGCAAGTGCCGACACCGACAGTTGATCACATCCCACCTGGAGGGAGACATATATGTCCCCTCTAAAAATTGATTGGAGGAGGGGTGACCTAGCACTTCATTCATATTTATCAATTATGTTGTTTTTCGTCTCCGACTTCTCCGATAATTGAATACAATTAGGCAAACATGTTGGTGGACACCTCAGTCGGATCATGCAATTACAATAATTGGACTGCTCCCAATGTGCCTTGGATCCAGGGGTCATGTCTACTTGGAGAAATAATCGGTTGTGGAGAGGTTGCACACCCCTCGATTAGTCAAAGATGGGTTAGGCCATCCAATAGAACCCTCTGAGAACCGGCCTGAATGAATTTCCGACGCGACGGGGGTCAGTGTGGTGGCTACTTTCCTGCCTGGTTTTCAGTGTGATGGCTACCCTGCCTGGTTCTTAGTGCAGTGTAGTGACTACTTGCTTGCATGGTTTTTACTGTGGAGCTGGTGATGCATCCAATCTTTCCCAAGGTGGCCTTATCACGCCATTGAATTGCTTGTGTGTTCATTCATTTGCTTAGTTTGCTCCCTGCACTTTCCCTGGACTATGCTTGCCAACCAAATTAATCTACCCCTCCTCTGTTTGGCTTTGAGTTCGGTGGCTACTTTCCTGCCTCGTTTTCATAGTGTGCAGAGGCTTTGGGATGTTCTAGGGAACCACATGAATCCTATGGCTACGGTTTTGAGTGTTTTCCAGCGTTGTTCTATTTCCAGGGTATCAAACAAGCTGGGCGATGGGGGCCGGGGACGAGGAAACGAATGAAAATTCATTAAGGGGTTTGTGAGTAGTCAATGAGTTAGGGGGCCTCCCCAAGCAAAATCTATAGAACATTAAGTGAGTGAGGGGTTAGAGAACACACTTGTCGGTACCCGCTATACATTGATGGGCCCACGCCCCCCGTAGGGCTCATGGAGAAAATGCACCTGCACTGATACGATCTCGTCGTCATGTTTGGGTATTTGCAGTTTTCACGTCCCAGTTCTTGCTCATGACCCAGAACCGAGCTTCACAGAAAGACATATACCAGCAGTCACAAAGGGGTGCTTAATCGACTGACTGGATGGGACTAAAAGCCACCCCGACATGTGACTCCTGGTATATAAAGACAGGTTTTTGTTCAGCAGTTGTCATTTCCCTTGCGGTCGAAGAAGGTTGCCATGCCCCGGTGCTTGGCTGCCAGAAAATCCAACCAGGTTTTGTTCAGGCCCTCATTTCTCAATGTCAAACGCACTGGATACTGGTGCATCCACTGACCAGCTCCGGCGTAGTCATCCGGATGTTTCAATTCATCTCCGGATCTTGACGGCTTGACGATCCACAGGTGCTGACGTTACACAAACGATAAACGACCGGATCGCACGAAAGCGGGACGGACACCGAGCGGAGTGGCGAAGGTCTTGACCAAGAACTCGTAGCTCCGTGTGTTGAAAGCAACGAGACGGACCAAGGGGGCCTTTTGGAGAGCATGGGAGCCCACAGTCACGCTAGTGGAAGGGGAGTCTCCTGAATTTCAGACCCAATTTTGCTGGTTCAACTTGGTCAGAATTTGTATCCTATTGAATATGTCAGATTGTTCTGGGTGATCCAAAATGACTAGGGTATCACGTTTCGATTCGCTATGGAGGCTACAAAAAGACGCATTATGACAACATTAGATTGTATGCCCATTCCATCTTGAACTAGCGCCCAATTTGATGCCAATTACGTTTGAAAGGCTTTTGTGACAAGGATGCTTGGTTGCTCTCTCTTTGTGTGTTCCTTCGGTTTCACTCAAATCTTCTCGTGGACATAGGACGGACCTTTCCCAGGGATGGAACACTGCGTTCTTGTGTTTTCTGTGAGTAATTTTGAGGTGCTCGCTACCAAGTAATGTGGGGACTCTGGGGACCTCTTTTAATGTTGAACACCCCACCTCACGTACAGTGCCAGGGCTGCCTGCAGGGGGGGGGTGGAGGCGTGGCTCCCACTCCAAAACCCCAAACAAGCACGCAATCAGGGGATCCTCTCGTCAGGTTTCTGAAATCAAAGCGCCCAACATGTTTGGTTGTACGATCCAGTAAATTAATACATGGGGTTCCAATTGACCCACTAAGTCTGTTGTTGACAGATGTCCACCTGCTGGTTAACGGTTAGGGCTTAGCAAATGCTTGCTTCACCGAATTGTCAGTCATTCTGCAAAGGTCCTTCCATTCTCCTCTCTGAACCATTGTATCAATTTTAGCAGCAATTTGGTAAAAACTCGGTGTCCGCCTGTCCGCATCAACTGGGATATATACAATGCGCATGTCAATGGCCATGTCAGGTTGGCATCAATTTCTCGCTGCGCTCAGCTGGAGTGATGTCGTGCACTCTCGCACTCACACGTAGGTCAAGGGCAAGCAAGTCTTGCAGTGAAAGGCAGGCGCTTGCAAGCTGAGCCGCAAGAGTCTTAGTTTGTGAGTATGCATGGTGTTTGTCGATCCATCATCCCTTTGTGTTTGGATCATTTTCTATTCAGCTAATAGCTTCTTGCTACTAGTAGCGATGCCCTTTGCTCCTGGTAGCTTCTTATTCCTAGTACTGTAGTAAGGCCAGGAGGGCCAGGAGCCCCTAGTAGCGTCTTTGCTCCTAGTAGTAAGTGTCCTTATGGCTGCGTTCGTAGCGTCCTTGTTCCTTTAGTAGCGATTGCCTCCACCTAGTGGCGTCCTTCCTACTCGTACTAATAGGGCTGAACAAAGCTGCTCATGATGTATGACGTATGGGGAAGGACTATATGCTGGGCGGAGTGCTGGGCGGTTGAACTCATGCGAAAACAGACGAAAACATAACTTCAGGCCTGGGCCTGTGTAGGAATCCAGCTTGCAGCTTGCAGGATCCAGTCACAGACAGCTGGATGTGTGCCCCACCAAGAACATTTCTTGGCATGGCTGCATAGTGTCATAGACACGTGTTACGGGTTCACGATTGGTGGTATACCAATTTCCTTTGCCAAGTGTCTCGTCTCAAAACCTACACTTACACGTGGGGCATCCTCCGAAACATGTGGAGCATCAACATTTTTCCGAGCTATGGTTTCTAGGGTTTAAGAATTTGTGTCATGAAGGCAACATGAAGTCTCACTGGCGACATATTAAGGTATACAATGATATATATATATACATCTTTTAGGGTCGACTTGTAGACTCTGTAGCTTTGGAGAAACATGTAGTATCATATAGTCGCAAGAACAGATCCTAGATCGAACCGTGACTCCTTTCTGAGACCGTGCTTTGCTTTGCTCTTGAGACGTGCTTGGGCGCGGTGTCCACGCGCACTATGGAGAGATCGAAGAAGCCCAAGAGAAGGCCCAGCGCCGAACTTGAAGCGAAGGAACCGCCAAGCCAATAGCGTCCTTGCTACTAGTAGTAGTGGCTTCCCACCTAGTAGCGATGGCCTCCAGCCTACTTCCGATGGCCTCCAACCTGCTTGCAATGGCCTCTACCTCCACCTAATGTGGCGTTGTCGTTTTCCCTACACGTCAGGATGGTTATGACAGAAGAACCATTTCTTGGAAGCACGTATGATGGTGAAAAGAGAAGCGGAATCGACGACGTGATGTTTCCGTTTGTTTTTTTGCTGGCACTCCCTTTCTTGCAGGCAACAGGGAACCTCACAAACGACGCAGATGTACTGTTCAACAAACAATTTGCATGTAGATGTTTTTGTTTATTTACATGTAGTATGATTTAATATTGCTATTCATTGCCAACATATTGTGTTTGCTCAAAGGGATAGATCTATATATACAAGGTTACAGTCACAGCATAATATCTCACCGCACCGCTATGACGAGGAACAGGACTGGTTGCCCTTCTTAAGACGGAAAACGGTCGCGTTCTATTCACGGCTCACTTGAAGGAAAGACTTCAGATAACACTCTCTTGATCGAATGCTGTTTTCCAGTGTCTCCAAACCACAGCGCCGCAATTCTGATGCGTATCATCTGGGTGAAATGGAAATGTAGAACCATGGGCTTGAATTCGTCTCAGGTGGCAAACAGAAAAAAACACCTCTGAGAGCAACCTCATCGACTTTTTCATTAAATCTTTGCGAGTCGGATCTTGGAGTGTCCAGTCAACACGACGCACCAAGGGTACATGATCTTGGTGATGAGGTGTTCCAAACGGAGTACATGAACGCTGACGAGGTAGGGCATTTTGGGGGTTCAAGAAGACCAGTCAGATGAAGCCCATGTGAATCCTGGAAATATTTGGCATTGAGTTTGATCGCAAAGAACAGTGGTTGTTCTATCCGGTCGTGACTGGTGAGACGTATTGCCATAGTTGCAGAAGCGTTCACACTGCATCAGGTGTTGAACAACATGAAATGGCCAGGCATTGTTCATATTTACTGTATTATTTGGGTTCTCATGTTCAATGTGTAGCCTCTCTAGGCTGCATTTGCCAACTAAATTGCAGTTGATCCCCCACTCGGGGGACGGCAAACGTGCTGCTCGCTTGGGCCTTATGGGCACTTCTGGGTATATACTCCCATGATCTCCCATGTTCCTGCAACTATGTAGATATCCAAGGCAACCATGCATACATACATGTGATTTGAATTGATGTGACTGTGCGCGTATGCTTTAGTACAGTACATATATATATATACATGGATATATATATATATACTAATACTATACAGATATTACATGTTTGACAAGTCATTGAACTTAAAGGATGCCCTTCATTCCTGAGGTAGAAGATTTCAAACAATATCAAGCAAACTGCTATCGTTTATGATATTCCATCGTTTATCATATCTCATAGTTTATCATATCCCATTGCCGCCATAATTTATGAATCATGTCCAATTGTAAACATTCCATAGTGTATGTATGGCCAAGCATTTGATGCAACCTTTGAGATCGGATTGAGCAGCTAATTGGCTCGGGGCAAAGGGTTTGGTGAAGATCGCTCTGGAACAGCCAAGATCCCAAAGTGAAGTGCATATGGCCGGGAGTATGACCGTCAGTTTCTGCGACCTCTGATTAACTCTGAGACAACAAGAAACATATCAGTTTTGTATGACAATTACTACTGTGACTGTCATTGAATCAGAGGCCTGATTTTACTTTGGCCTTAATCTTCCAGTTAGTTCATGTTAGTTCTGACAACTAGCCATGATCATTCACTTTTTGCGTGTGGGAATAGATTGGTTTGGTGGTGGTACCCGTACCCCAAATTGGTGCTGATGCCAATCATACAACAGAACAGGCCCACGTCATGACTTGGTTCATGGTGTTTGTGTTCGTTTCCATTGAGACCTCAATGGAACACTCACGTGTTCCATACTCTCAATACGCTGTCGCCTCAAAATGTTCATATCTGCAGAGGGCCCTGGTCCCCACTTGGCATGAGGGTTTGTGAGGACTTCCTATATATATATATTCATTGGCTTGTGCACGGGCATGCGGAGAGGTGTCCCAAACCCCATTGTTGTTTTTTTTCAAGATTACAATAATCCCACGTCCAATGCTTAGCTTTGATATCGAACATCTGGACTATTCCTCGGTGGGGGGAGTTATTGAAACTGTCATTTCTCGCTCGTTAGTGTGACTCCCTGAGGAGGTGACCCAGACTGGAAGGTTAAGGATGCCAATTCTATAGGCACGCGCATTGGCAGATGGGCCTTTTACTTGGACTTGGACTCATAATCTCGATCCTGCGGCTCCCATGCATAGAATCAGGATTGACTTTTATTTAGTTTATTGTGGATATAGGCCATAGATGTTGGAATTGCCTCGAGGTGACACAATCTCCCCAAACCGTTGATGCAAGTCGGGGGTCACCTTTCTGAGACATGTGCAGAGAACAATCCAAATGTTAATTTGTCATGTTCCTTTCCTGAAGGCAACTGCAGCCTTTGTGTTCTGTTCTCACAATTCGAGAGAGAGAGAGGGAGAGACAGAGAGAGCCCCAGAGCCTTCCAGGGCAATTCTCGGTGGCGTAGGTACACAAGTGGAGACCCAGTGAGCTTACTTGCAACTTAAATTGGGTGAATTGAAGGACCGAAGGATGTCCTGAGAATCCAAGGGATCTTATAGTATAGCTATGAACAACACTCAGTACAAGGCTTAAGTTCTACATCTTATGTCAATGGATGACAATTCCTTGCCTAGTTTTTTTGTCAATATGTTGTTCGCGTGTATATATTATATATATCATGCAGAGAGTTCCCATTTGGATGCTGGCAGAACAATAAGGCTTTTTTTGCAGTACCGAACTTGTTGTTGCAAGAAGATCCTAGTGACTCCTAGTGGTCTCTTCCAAGAGGAGTCTTTTGTTGTGCTTCTTTGAGAATACACTATACCCTCTTCCAATGAATAGTTGTGCTGCTTGAGGAGACTGAGACAATCACCAACCGGTGTGCGGGACATACGGGTGAAATACGTTCAATGGAAAAGCGGTGTTGAAATCACCGTTCTGCGCAAACCCCGAGGCCTTTGGGTCAATGGACTTATTGTAGCTCCGGAGATTCTTAAGTAGCTAAGACACCAGAAGGATCCAAAAGGGATGTCATCATGATGATAGTGATTCCCACTTGACGGCATCCGAAGCAGGTTTATGAGAGGCCATCCGGCCACCATTTGATAAAAATTGGAATCTTTTTCGGGGGTCCTGGGAGTTTGGGCTTACTCGCAGAGCTGCCAGGTTTCCCAAACCAGAGTCCATGTTCGATTGCGCTGTAGTATGAAGTACAGACGGTGGCTGACTTGACCCTTTGAACGCACCTGAGAACAGGTCGGTCATCAATCAGGTTCCTTTTTCCACACCGCCCCACCCGGCGCACTCCTAAGCTGCGAGAGCACTCCAGCCGCTCTTCGACATGTGCGTGTCGTGCGCTCTCGTCGTGTCTTGCCCACGAATGGAGCTGGGGCTCACATTCGCAAAAGGCCGGCGAGGACAGTGCGCAAGGAGTGTGGCAGATGCATACTGGACCGCCTTGCTTGATCGTGGTATGCTGGGTGGGTGGGGTAGAAATTGGTGGGCCTATGAACCCACCCGGAGGCAGAGCAGAACATCCTGCCGAGTCCAAAGCACTCCCACACCGTATTCCTGGAGCTGTGAAAAGGAACTGAGCATGCCATAGGTAATTATTAACCACGCATGGTGCATTGAGAGTGCAGAACCAGGTATTGTGGGACTTGCAATCGCTAAATGGAGGATCTTGAATCCAATATGTTTGGGGATTGGCAAAAAAAACACGGTTCCTGCACCCAATAAAGACATTGCTGATGTTTTGTGGAATCAAACATGCAACTCGCTTTGGTGCCTATGAAAAAAGACAACTATTGAAGGAATAAGATTGCACATTGTCCAATGAGATACCTGTGATTCTTTGATATATACGTATATTATACTTTTGTCGGATGTTTTGCAGATGCTGTATTGATTTTTGTTGCACTGCTTAGCAAACAGTATTGTATTGCTCATCAAACAGCTCGTCAAACAATTACTCTATATATAGTTATGGCTATGTGTTTCGCGTGTGTTTGGCGTTCACCTTTTGTAGTTTGTTCACATATGTTCCATATATGCAGAAATTCATAGTTTGAAACAACAACACACACAGAGCAGCAACCAGTTCGAGAGGATGCATGGCACCAACATGTTCGTTGCATGCATGTAATCCCAAGGTGATGCCCCAACTGCTTGGCCAACTGATTCTAAAAAAGAAGAGTCTAGTCTTTTGATGGTATCTACCCATATCTACACTCTATAGCCAACAAACATGGCAGTGAAAGCAAAATTTAGATACTTTTTGGAATATTGTGTTCCCAAGAGCAGTCCATTTGTTTGACTAAGTGACATTCAGCAACCAAGTCAACTGTGCCAGCCCAACTTTCACCAAATGAACCATTTGTGCTTGCAAGGGATAGGCGAAGCTGGGTGAAACTTGGTATGGAAGTGAGGTACAGTGACAGGAGAGCTCGGGTAGGACATGGCCGGTAGTTGTCAAGCAGTTACAACAGCATGTCACCCCATGAACTATGATGGAAACAATTGCTCACATGGAGGATTGCTTGGACACCTTTTGAAGAGGGGAGAATCAACCAAGGTCGCACACTTGTGCACTTGGAACACCGGAGCTGCCACGGCAGCTGCGAATTTGCCCCGAGATCGGCTTCATTGAATATTTGCTGTTTCCTGTGTCAGCTCAGGAGTAGAATCCCCTTGTTTCATATGGCAGGTAAGCACTGTTGTTCAGCAAGAATTAGAGGATGTCTATTCCAGATGTGAAGAATCTTTGAATGCCGAGAATCTATCTGCGCTGTGCACCGTGATGCTCCTTTGAATCCCTTGAATGAGGAACCGGGGCGTGCAGAATCATCTCACCCTCATGCCTTGGACGTACCACTGGATTGAGGTACATCCAACCGACAGTACTCTCCTTCCGTCGAACACTCGGAAAACAGGTTCTTCCGTCGAAGCTGGGATCTCCAGGTCCTTGCGGGTCAGATTCGAAGTGCAATAGAGAGTAGGTCATGTGAGGCTACGGCCAAGACTTGATAAACCATGAACATGCCTATACTGGATGGATGATAGAGGTTGGTCACGTTTTGTGTGTTTTCTTGTGTTAGTCACGTGTCTACCTGCTCGACTCTACGGGCTAAGCTGCGTGTGTTCTGCGTGGAGTTTTCTAGGCGCATGACAGAGAACTGAAAGCACGAAGGGATGGGATCAGTTGACCGTCCCGGTATAGTTATAGATTGATAATGATTGGAGGCCATCGCTATTGGGTTGGAGGCCATCGCCAGTCCATTTTAGGAATTCGGGCCGCGTGCAGGCTCCACGTTGGCAACCCCCTCCGGAGTGTTGGCCCTACAAGGATTATTTACATCCGTACATTGTAGGTGGGGAGAAAATCGAGGGGTTAAACATAGCTATGTTGTCCATTACTGTATACTTGTACAGTATGCGGCACTAGATGGTAGTATGTTCTTACAAGCTGCAAACCTGCAAACTGAACATTCTCACATTTGACAAGTACCCTATGCTAGGATTCCAGCGCCACAGCAACTCCGCAAAGACCATGTCGCCGATGCTTCACCTTCCACGGTGCAGTTGATGAGTGCAAAGTTTTTGGCCCATGATCATGACTACGGTAATCCCTGAAACTGGCTTCATCAAGGTCATCAAAGCTCCAAGTTCTTAGACCAAAGAGTATAAGAGTTTAGTTGGTCTTAAAAAGATAGTGAGTAGATGTTGATGTTGATGTTGATATTACATTTGATGTACTACACATACGCAGAAAAAAAAAACATATGTATATATATATAACTATACTTATAATTATATATAAAGCACTATTAAGCTATACCACCAAAAAATGTTAGTTCCTACAAAAGAAAACCATGGTCCACCGAGCCCCTGGCCATCCCCGCAACGACACTCAGACGTCGACGGTTGGCTTCGCAGGACGCTTGGGAGATCTTCGACCCGAATGGCACGGGGCAGATCTCGTGCGCGACACCGGGAGACACCGGTGGCGACAGACTCTGCGGAATCCTGCGGACAGCTGGAGGGTTGTCATGAGACTCTGGATATCCACAAGAAAGGACACAGAAGAACAGAACGGCACTGCACTGCTGTGTTGTCGATCTTTGATTTGTTCCCTGCAACATGTTGGGAGCGGGAAGACCTTCTCATCCATCTCGTAATTAGTTTCGGACCACATGCACATGGGCATGAAAGACCATGGTTGGTGATGTTCAGATTGATCTAAATCTATCCTCAACACTTCCACACTGGGCTTTGCACCGAAGGGCATGGTGCTGGCGTGAGACACCTGTCGGGCATCCGATCACCCGTTGGGTTGTGGACCCGGTGACGAGGGTACTTGTAAGGCACTTGTTACTACTAGTAAGGCACTTGTTCCTAGTAGCGTGGCACTTGTTCCTAGTAGCTTAATTGTACGCGGACTCAGCTGACGCTCCAGGTACGCGGACTTTTGCCGCGTGATGTCCCAGCGCATGCAGTTCGGCAAACACTTGAGTCGGCAGATGTACAAGTGAGCCGTAAAAATGCCGGGAAACGGCCCGGGCCCTTGCTGCTGCACGGCCAACCTGGTACTTGTCACATCTTGTCACATCCCGTTGGTTCCCGTTGGTTAGAGAAACTGTGTGGAGAAACCGCAGACAGACATGGGCCATCATGGACCAACCCAATGATTACAATCGCTCGAAGAATTCAGAATTTGGATACCCCCTCCAACCCCCTGCACATACCATGAGGAAAGAGAAAATCAACTTCACCCACAGCAGTCCCTGTCTCTTCAACATGTGAAAATGCCTGCATTACCGTATATTTTAGCCCATTTATCCCATTGCTGGTGTCATATTTCGTTCATCCTCATTGCTTTATGGCCCTGGCATGTTTGCGGCGTGTCGTATCGCTTTGTCTTACATGTTTATGTCCGCAGAATACGGATGGGCATGTTGGCATGACAAGAGAAGAGCATATCCTCACGTGGTTCCCCACCTTTGAGCACCAGAAGGAGGGGGATGAGGAGTTTCTCCCTAAGAGAAGTAAGGGTAAGAAAGAATCCGCGAAAAAGACTTATCATCAACAGTGTCATCAAAATGAGAACGCTAGACTTTAAAAATCCATCGCCAGCCTCTTTGAAATATCCTCCAGAAGGTGACAATGAATTGGTGACCTTTCTGGCCTCAAGGAGCAGAAACAACCAGCACAAGCTTTGTATGATCATTGATCCCAAAACAAAGAAGGCACGTGCCAAACCGAGCCGTTGGATTCGCACATGTTTTTGATCCACGGACTGGCCATGTGTTTCCGCCTTCAGTTGTGATTGGTCTCATATTATATTTGTTATATGATAATATATATATATACTGTATATATATATATACATCCCCACAGTCTTCGTTGGGTTTTCAAGCGACCCTGGCTCTTGCCCGGTGGCCCATCCGGCCCTCACGTGGAGCGTTTGCATGATGGGTGCACTGTGTGCGGCTTCATGTGAGATTGTGGAACTCCATCCAGTGACACATTCCCTGCAACTAAGCAGAATTCGCTGGTCAAACCTTCTGACGATGTTTCCGAATTAGGCGGTATTGCTGCATGGTCCACAGCATGGTCAGCATTGTCAACCCATCATCCACTGGAAGAATTTGCCAGTGAATGATTGCGATCATACACCCTGCGCTTTTGCACACACTCTGGTTTCAACAAATCATGTTGCGGGACTGTATGAACAGTAGATTGGGTGCTTTCAGGGATATTCGCTAAGATGGTGCAGAAAAACCCAGGATGCTATTGAAGGCTTACGCTATGGAAAAAGATTGGACAACAAAAACTCAAACACTGAAACATGATGGAGCACAGCCAGTGAGTTAGTCTAAATGGTCATGTACAATCCAACAGCGTTTCCAGCCGCCCCGAACGCGCCCCAATTCACGCGGTGCAAATTCACTGCATCGGATCTATGAGTCGACCTATGCACGATGCGGCGCACGCACCGGCCATGGTCGAAAAGGGTAAGCAGATTGGTTTGACATGATTTCACAATGAATGATCCCGATGAATGCTTGTTGTCCTGAAATGTCCTGAACAAAATGTTAAGTTATGTTAAGTTTACTTGTTGATCTCCACTTTGCCCCTTTGTATTCCAAGGGTCAAGGGAAATAGGCTCTCAGGGAATGAGCTTAATTGAGCTTAAAGATTAGACTTGTTGCCTTGCATGTTTTGTTTGATGTTTGACCATCCCCGCTTTATCCAGAACTAGCTAGCTTGCACATGTTTTCTATTTTTTAATCGAGAGACTGGGGGCCCATCTTTAGCAGCGACCTGGCGACCTCCGGCGATTTTACGGAACGCCATTAAAATATAAGTCTCAAGCAGTGATCCATGTGGTGTGTGTGTGTGTGTGTTTTTGCACGACCAAAAAACCGGCCGAGAGACGATCTATATAGAGGGATCTATAAGACTGAAAACAACTGATGTCTCATGCTTTGCTGCAACATCACATGAGTCATATCACCAGTCATGACCAAGACGGGAAAAGTTACTGTAATTCAGCCGAGAATGGACCAATACCACCAGACCAGAGGGCGCCCGTGGCCATCCGAAAGGGGTTCCCTCCAGTGACCAGTACATACCAGTCCCTTGGAGCTTCCACTCTCGACCTTCCCAACGGCAGCGACGGCGGAACGGCGCACGGCGGTGCTCAGGCGGTGCTCAGGCGCTGCACACTGCAGAGTGGGTGGCCGCCAGTGGCGGCAATGGCGCTTCAGGCGGGACATGGAGATGGCAGTGGAGATCACGGCTGAAGAAAGAAAGAATCCACACATATTATCTGAGATATTATACGGTTGTACCTTTTAAATACAAGCTTGGATATCTCTGATATCTCAGGGCAAAAACTCTTGGCCTTACAAAACTGAGTGTTGTTCAACTTGTCTACTGCGTTCCTGGGTTTTTGAACGATGCCATTTTCTTTCTGTTTAGATATTGCATGAGATGACATGAAAGAGATCTATACTGTCATGCTCTCATTGTCATGCTTGAGTTTTTTTGCGCATGGTTTTTCATCAAGCTTTGGCAGCTTTGCCTGTCATCTTGGACACGAGTCGACCAGCAAGTTGCCTGTCGAGTTGGAACGTGGACGGGTCACCAATCGACAAGCCGTAGTCACTACGTGTAGGGTCTCCATACGTCTCCATTCAACACCCCTTGGAAGAATTTTGAATCGCTAGGTACGGACTACCCTACTATCAATCTCGTTTTGGATGACTGGGGTTGGGCCACATCGATCCAAGCGCATTGATCCCGGGGTTGTTTCGCATTGTTTCGCTGTTTCTCCACCTTCTGAGTGTGAGATGATTGGTCCTCATCACAAAAAGTGGAAAGGAAACGGCTCCACCACCCAGCACACTCAAAGCCGGACCATGATGACATGATGTACTGTTTTTTTCAAATGACCTTTTGCTGTATCAGTCTCCTACTTTTTTTGACAGTGCTCAGATCAGCTGAACAGTGACAATGTTCCTGCCGATGCTTGAGCGGGGATGTGGGGCGGGCATCGCGATCCACCAAATTGTATGGACCCTGTGTAGATGATACTCAACGTCTGAAGGTCTGAAGGTGCCCAGTACTGGCAAGATGTGCAACCGGGTTTTTCTGCTGAGCACAGGAACTAAACGTGGATGGTAGAAGATGTTCATGATGTTCACTACTGTTCTGCCACACCAAATCACATCCCTTTCCATCACCGAATCCATACATCAACTGGGATTTTCTTGATTTTGGCCTTACAGCCTGTACAGCAGTTCCTGCAATTGTGCCATCTTATGTTTAGACATTGGAGATTGACATCGTTCAAGCCAGACGGCCAGACGGAGTGGCCTCGCCGGTGACCTTTGCTTTCTCGGCTCGCCAGGTTTGCGGAGAAGAAGACGTGAGAGTCTAATACGACATGTCAGGTGTCTACCCGGTAGAGCTGCAAGCACCTGGAAATATAATGTTGTGGCTGTTCCGCAGGGCCGGAAACTTCATTCTGCCAGTTATAAGGATCAATCAGCTGTAGCATACTGAGTACTGTATACTGTATACATGGCATATCGACGGTCGACGTGCACTAAATCCAACGGTGCGGTTGCGCTTCGCTCGCCGGTTAGGCGGTGCGGAGAGTTGCGCTTCGCTCCTTGACATCTGGCCTTCCATCGAAAAGCCGCCATGTCGGCCCTTCCGTCGGAAGCTGCCATCTTCATCGGTCTAGCTGGAGGCATGCGTGCGTCGCGTCGGCCGACGCTGCACTCGGTGCAGGGTGCGGACCCAAAGAGAGTCGTCGTTGTTGTTTTCGTTTGTTTTTGAAGGGGGAGGAGGGGTAGGCTGCTAGGAGGTAGGTAATGAGTAGGTAGAAGCTAGGGAGTCGCTACTACCTACAAGTAGCTTCTACATATGGACGCAGGAGCGCTCGCACTAATGATTTGGTTCCTATATGTTTTTGGGAAAGTTATATAACTTAATGGGTCATCAGGATCAGGACATCCGCCACAAACAAATGAGACATTTGTGGAGAGCTAAACTTGTAATGCCAAGTTTCGAGACATCATGGAGGCATCAGAGTGGAGCCCCACAGCCATTTATGGACAGTATCATACAGTATCTCTCATTCAAGCCACCTGTGATACAGATGTCCTGTCATATGTTTAAAGATCTTGCAAGTCTTCAAACCACAATCCAACTACCAAGGGAAGTGGACTCCCTGGCAAGACTCTGAGCATGTTCTTTTTGTCGATGTGGTGGGATCAAACGGGTTCCCTCCAGAAGGTTGACACATAGAACTTCAAACCCGAACTCGCCGCTTGGACCCATATGATATATATATATATATATGTTTACTTAGTTTTCCAAAGTGGTTCATTCCAAACCCATCCGCGTTGTTTTCGGCTTTCTAATCGGTTCTATGATGTTCTATCTGGGTAAATCTCTCATATCGGTGTGACAGGACGTGTGTTGCACGCAGGAAGTGTGTTGCAGTCGTGCTGATGAATATGTGAGGCGTGCAGGTGCTCTTCCTGTGGAGCACGTGCTCATTCTTGGTGAGGCACCTGGCAGAGATCAGGCGCCTTGGGTTTCCAGGCCATCATGTTTAGTGCTTGGATTCTTTAGAATCGAAGACCCACGGGAAGTACGGATTCCACAGGCCATCAGGGCTGCACCAGGGGGGTGTTGACTGCCTGCAAACGAGGGCCAGTCAGATTTGTTGGACGAACCCACCAGGTATGGTCCAACGTGGTTGAGTTTCTGTTAGTTCGGTTCGGCAGCTTGGTGCCCTGTTGGTTCGGGGCGATTGTCGGCGATCGCTGTCGGATGCTGTCGGTTCTCAGGAGATTTGGGGCCTTTCTTCGCGAGGCATGCACAAGAGCAAGGGCAAATGTGTTACTTGGTGGTGTTGATCCAAGTCTAAGTATTTGGGCAGTGGTTCAAACATGTTCAAACAACTGCTGCTGCTGCTTGTGTTTATTCACTACTGCTGTTCTGGGTGTTGTGTCGCAACCTGCTGCTCCAATGATACCCAATGATTTCATGGCCTTGGCCTCGATGCATGTTTTCCTCATCTTCAACCCACAGAAGGACAGACCGAGTTACATTATTCAAGTTTCCCTAGGAACCAAATCATTAGTGCGAGCGCTTCTTCAAGGAAGCTTCCCCCGCCGCCTTTAGCGCGGCGGGGGGGAGCTTCGTTGAAGAAGTGTGAGCTATCCTGCATCCTGTCGCTAGTAGCGTTCTTGTAGCTACTAGCTACCTCTTCTACTAGCTACCTACCTAGCTACTACTAGCTCTACCTCACCTCTAGCGGCCTACCCCCCAAAATAGAAAGATGTGATGAAGGGTATCTTTTCCCCCACACGTCGATCAGAGGGGATCCCTCCACATACATCGCCACATCGCTGCCGCTCGGTCCGCGCAAGTGGCTGCACCCATGCGGCACCCCCCCCAATGGGCGCGATCAAGCCTTGAAAGGAGTTGGACGCATTGAATATTTACATGTATTTCGCGGGGGCTCCTGGCATCGCTACTAGGAGCAAGGACGCTACTAGGGGCTCCTGGCCGTACTACTAGGAGCAATGTTCGCTACTAGGAACAAGTAGCGTATGTTCAGCATTCAAAGTTCCGAAGGTTCAACAACATGGCATGAAGGTGCCAGCAGCAGTCGTTTTGTTTCATGAGGCAAGAAAGGTAGGCCGACAACTCCACCAGTGGTCCACCAATCATCTCAATAGATTCAATAGAGATCTCATGGGAAGCGTAAGGAAGCATCAGTGGATGCATCTTCGTCACATCAATTCCCTGATTGATTCCTATATTTGCGTCATTTGGGGCGACATGTCTTCAGTGACTTGGGGCGACCCAGGAACGGCCAGAGCACGGCAGATGATTTCGAGGAGCTCGTCTTGCACGAGATGCAGCGACGAAGGAGCCGCCTTGCGGGCGGCACCTGGGCATTGGCGGTTCGAGTGGCCCATGGAGAACGCTTGTTTTCGTGCGGAGGGCTATGCTGTTCGATGAATCTGTTGTGGATTTGCTTGAAGTTTCATTTTGGATCTGCTTCTTGTTGCTTTTCTGGCTCTTCATTGCTTCTGTGTGATTTCTCCAAGTATTCTTGCCTTTCTTGTTTTTTCGATGTGTGTTTTGCTTTTCCTTGCTGTTCAGTCATTGCTTCCCTGTGGTTGCTCCTGCTTTTCTTGCTTATCCTGCCTGCTTTTCTGTGCGTGTCTTTCTTTTTCTGTTTGCTGTTCATTGCTTCCCTGTGATTTCTCTTGCACTTCTGGCTTTTCCTGCTTCTTTTGCTTGTCTTGCTCTTCCTTGGCTTTTCTCCTATTTTCTTTACTTTACTGCTTTTTGTCCTCTTGTGGCGTATATTTTCCCTATTTGAATCGCTCTTGCTTTCTATGGCCTGTTTTGCCGTCGCTGTTTATTAGTTGCGCCTTGAGTTTGTGTTGTTTATTGCGTGCTTTTGTTTGTTTGTTTTAATATGTGTTAATTCTAGATGTCGTGCTTTTTTTGTTTGTTTTTTTGCTCTACTGGTTGTTGTGTTTTGTTTCATCTTAAGGGACAACCCAAGTGCATGATATGAACACATGTACTATGAACAAAACTCTTTCGTTCCTTACGCCCTTCTCGATTACGTGCTCCAGTCATATATTTTTGCACACAAGATCTAGATACCCTGAAACAATCAATGGCCTCCTGAACAGTTGTTTCTTCTGCAAACAGTTAGCTAGCTTTCCACTTCCACTGGAGGAAGTATAGAGAAACCAAGACCGCAAAAACAACTCCCCAAGGCGGGTTCACCAAACGGTTCATATCCCCCACCACTATCAATGAAGAGATCAAGGTAACCACTACTTGCAGCTTTAAAGTTGTCCAAGAGCCGTCATCATGGGGGCCACTTAGTGGGTTTTGCATTTTCATACGTGTGAGTGATCTCAGTGATCTCTTTTGCTTTTGTATTAAGACCAACATTACACTCCCCGTGAAGAATCAGTGGCCCCTCCAGGTCTAGAAAGTCCAGAGGAAGACCTTCAAGCGTAGACCAGGCAACCCATAGCAACCCATTGCCCGAGGTTGCTCCCCTTGCCCCGACAGAAGTGAAAGCGGTTGTAAACTGTCAATGATAGCATTTGAGTCCGACACCACTTCCAGCAGCAGTTCATTGACCTATGACATAAGCCAATCTCTCTTTGGGCTTCGAAGTAGTCGTCCCGTGGTGAATAGACTCACCTCAACAATCGCTCAGGCCTCATCGGGATGTATGCTGTAACTCGGCGCAAGGAGCCAAGGGTAGCTAGCAAAGATCTAGAAATCCCGAAACCACGATTATCAGACTCCGATGAACAATCATGCTCGATTCACGATTCAATTTTTGGAGATATGTTGATGCATGTATGTCCATATATATATATACATATATCATATATGTGTGTAATATTTGTGGCGCCGTGGTGATTGCCATGCTGATTGTTGCACATTTAAATAGATGGGATACCTCCAAGTGTACAACCAATAGGTATTTGATACCAAATCGACCCCTCTATGATGCCTGAATGGACATCACGGGTTTGGTTCCCAGCAAGTGGCTGAAGAGCTTTAGCTGGATTCGAGGCTCTAGAAACACTGCCACCCAGGTCGTTTGCTGCGGATTCATGCTCACCTTTCAGCTCAGAGTGGAGGAGGCGTGGCGACAGTGCGGGGCACTACTCGGAAGGGCAGAGTGGCCACTACCTACTCGGCCCAATCGGATCGGCATTCGAACACATCACAGGGAAGTGGATGGCATGGTGTGGATCACAGGAAGACGACCACCTTCCTTTAGGAACAGGGGGTGAACTCCATGATTTCCATGTGACGTGTTCGTCGGAGTGTAACCCAACCAAAGCTGGATCCAGGTGCAGAGATGGGCAAAACTGGAACAGACCAAGAGCCAATTAGGTAGTCTTTGACTTGGTTGGGAGATGCTGGGAGGCCACTTGAAATTGATATTTCATGGTTTGTGGTGGATCAAGTTCCACTGAACTTCTTTGCAGCCACTCCTCCAAAAAGTCGAGGATTGGTTGCCCATGATCAGCTGGGGCTGCCTTGCGCATGCCTCCTGCCTCACGCTTTGCTTGTGGATTCCCGCGCTGATGAAGTGGGAGTCTCGGTCTAAGACCTACGTGTTTGGTGAAGGGGAGACCTGCATAATTAGGGACACCTAACCCTGTGCACGACCATGGATTAATAGTTAATCAGCACCCATCCACACCCCACCGCAGACCGCGTTTAGTTCCCTTTTTGGGATGCTGCAATTGAATGCTCATCTCAGGATCTCTTCTATGTGCTTTTCTGCTGGTCTTGCCTTTTCTACCTGAGTCCCTTGGTCTCAGAGCCTTTGCAATACCTGGAGATCTCTTGGGCCTTTCTGCTGGTCCTGCGCATCCCTTTGGCCACTTGGAAGAAGTCCCCACGAAGAAACGTCCGCGAGTGCCAAACGTTTGTGCCGTTGTGCTGCGGTTGGGGCCCTTGAAGGACCTGGTGCCAGTGACAGAGATGTATGATTTGAAATCAGGAGATATATGGAGATATTCAGACAACAACCTCGGAGATACGTAGGACCTAGGATCTAAATTATAATCTAATGTTGATGGAAGATGGAAGACATATGTTGCGAAGTCCACACCTTGAACTCTCAAAACACTATAGACTCATAGACTGTCAATCCCATCTCATGTGGTCCAGGTCTTTTTCTCATACTTGCAGCAGGAATTGATAGACCCCTGGCAGCCAGTCCAAGACTTGCTTCAGGCAATCATACCGAGAAAGATCCTCTCACCGTTCCTGTGCAACCTGGGTTTTTGGCTGATGCTTTTGGCACGGCTTCTGATGGATGACTGGAGTTTGGCGGAATCCCTCACTACAGGCGGCCTGGATGATGTGACAGCCACGGTGGATGGTTGGTGACGGGTGATGTTCCCTACAGGAACCGGTATTTCTCTGGGATGTTTTTCGTTATTTTTTTCGGGAATGTGTTTCGCGTTTTCTTTTTCCCCTACTGCCTGCTTTTGCTTTTTGCTTCTGCTTCTGCTTTTGCTTTTTTGCTTGTGCTTTTGCTCCTGCTTTTTGCTTCTGCTTTTGCTTCTGCTGACTATCTTCTTTGCATTGACACTGCCACAAAGTTGGATGATAAGACCTTCACCTTGAGCTTTGACACCCAATTACACCAATCAACCCAGAGCTGTCTATATTTGATTTGATTGCGGGGGAGGCGCTGCGCCCTCCCCCGCACCCCCTCCTGCTTCTTTTTTTAAATATAGCTCCCACTACCGTCCACCACCCCTACTATTTCCAATACCTCTATCACTCGGACCACCCCGCTACGAGTCTTACCACAGTTACCACTACTATTTTCTTTGCGTTGACACTGCCACAAAGGTGGATTTCTACTTTGCTTAGCCCAAAGAAACCCGAAACCACTGAAAGACAACCGCAAAAGAAGTCCCTATTATAGTTCCTCTCTCCTCTTCCCTTCTCCTTCGTTAAGTGGGATGCCTTTTCCGGAAGAAGCCTAAAGAAACCCTAAAGACAAGAAACCGAGCCCAAAGAAACCCGAAACCAGTGAAGCCTAAAGACAACTGCAAAGAAGTCCCTAGTAAGTGGGATACCTTTTCTGTTCCCTCCCTTTGTCACTGTCACGCTGGCTTTGGTGCTTCGTCCCCTGCCCTTTCTGCTGCTCCTAGTGCTGGTTGTCTTTTGGGCTTCACTGGTTTCGGGTTTCTTTGGGCTTGGTTTCTTGTCTTTAACCAGTGAAGCCCAAAGACAGCCGCAAAGAAGTCCCTATAGTAAGTGGGATACCGTTTCTGTTCCCTCCCTTTGTCACTGTCACGCTGGCTTTGGTGCTTCGTCCCCTGCCCTTTCTGCAGCTCCTAGTCCTAGTGCTTGTAAAGCACTCCCAGCAGAAGCACAAGCAAAAGCAGTAGTGGAAAAAACGTGAAATAATTCCCGGAAAAAACAGCTGAAACAGTACCGGAAAAATAATCCTTCTCTACACAAGAAAATTGTGTTGATGGATGGAGACGGTTTCGCATGCACACGTTTACTACAAAGGATGTGGACTCAGGAGGTTCTGAGCTTTGACATCGTTTGACAGTTCCACCCAATAACTCTTCTCTTCCCAGTGTGTGTGTGTGTGTCCAACCCTGGAAAAAGGGTCTTCCAACACTTTTCCTCA
>CAXAMN010021361.1:2028360-2041010 GCA_963970005.1 Durusdinium trenchii
ACTAGGATCTTCAACAGGTGTTCTCTGGTGCTAAAGAGGTGTCCGTCAGAGGCCTGGTTTGGAAGCATCTAACCAACAGGAGAGAATTTAAGGAACGTACAAGTTTTACTTCTTGCTGATCCACTTCTCATGCAGAATTTGTGTTTGTTCATGCTGGCACACTACCCCATGGAATTCCTGCAATACCAAACAATCACAGATTCTGACTCTTCGGTGTGGAATTCCGGGGGCCGGGGGCATACCAGGTTCCAAACGGATAACAACCGAATACTGTAACCGACACATGTTTCAGCAACCCTAACCAGTGTAAGGCGATGATAAGGTTGAAGGAAGACAAGATGAGGTCGATAAAGGCAAAAGTTATGAATGAAATAATGCCGTTTCTGATTGAATAATACAGTCTCCTAATCTTACCTGTTGGACGGTGTTTTGAGAATGTGACTCATCATGCCCCAACCAGCAATCCGTGCGTGGAAGAACTTCCAAAAGGTCATCATAGAACCCTGAACCAACCATGGCAGCCCCAACGCATAGGTTTTGGTTCTTCAAGGCACAATGAGATTGGTCATTTCATGCCAAAACTTCAATACAACATCCTCAAATGCCTCATCCAGGGAGAGTCTAAACATACCTACGATACAAATATTGGAATACATTCATTATGGTATAATCAATCATATACATTGTCGCGTTCATGGTAATTCTCTCTACCTAGAGTAATCACACCGGTTATACTTTCATATGAACATAGCGAAATGAGTTCCAACTATACTTTGCCTAAGAAGCTTGATATGTCCAAAAGAAAGACACATGTGGTGTCTCTTCCACTCGGCCTGGCCTCCCAGGCCTTGTGGCCATGGAACTTGTGGGGAGTCTTCTCGTCATGGGGGCCGCCCTGCTGGTCGACGCCTTTCTCCGGATCTCGGGCGGTGGGGCGGTGCCGGGATCTCGGGCGGTGGGGCGGTGCCGGGGAACTTGTGTTTTCGCGTGCACGATTTGCCGAGATCTGGCACGGTAGCATCATTATCACCAAGTGGTGTATATGGAATCATTTGCATACACTTGCATATTTATAAGTATAATGTTATCATATATATGTTCATGCAGGGAGGGTTCTTCCGTCATGAGTGGTGCTCACACTACAAAGCCTGACCACTCACACGGCCCCAGTATTTGGTGCTAAACCGGTTTCTGTTTGGTTTGTGCGAGCCAGACCTGTGTGACTCGCAGACCAGTCGCAGGGTCAGTCATTGGCTCAGTCGACAGACAACCTCCTCTCGGTCGTCGAGTCGTCCGCTCGGAAACTTTCACACCGACCCCGCCTTCGAGCGGATGCGACAAGCAGGACAAGCGCCAAGCAGGACTTGCAGACAGGGGGCTTTTCGCAGCTGTCCCAACAGCCGCTCGGCAGAGCATTCGGGAGACTGGTTCGAAAGGTGATATGCTTGGCTTGACTACCCAGAAACCTGAGTTTTGAACGGAGCGAAAGATGCGAAAGAAAGGAAGATCGGATCCAGCCACCGAGATGTTTCTAAGGACACAGATCACAAAGCAACCACCAGGTTTCTGCCCCAGGTTTCGGCACGGACCGGTTGACCCTCTTCCGGGGCTTCCCAGGTTGAACGCTGCCACCTCTTTGCTGCATTTGGCATGCGCCTGATCTTGAATGAGTTGGATTTGGTTAGAGAAAACCAAGGACAAACGGGCAGGAAGGAAGAGGAGTAAATTTTAGAGTTTAAAGGCATTGGCTCTTGATTAAATTCTTGTCATTTGGGTCTGCTGGCATGGTAGTTAACTCGTGGATAATAAAACAATTCCCTCCAGAGTTAGTGCGTTTCATGTGTCTTGGTTGACAAAAGACTTCCCTCATTTAGTTATCTTTTTTGCAGTTGTTCTGCTATACGTTAATTCTACCTGGATGCTCCATTTAGTGTTTCCCGGCTTTGTGATTTCTATTTTTTCTAATCTCCAAAATTGTGCAAACAGACATCCAAAAAGGCACACTGTATATTAGTTCAAACCAACATGTTTTTCTCAAAATGTGGCCTTAATGAGACTGCGTAACCCAAAAATGTATAACCCAAAACAGCAAGTTGTGTAAGCACACATCCAGACAAACACGGTAACATAACCAATTCCAAAGTAATTATTTCCCCCACTTGTTCTAGACAATGGTCTCAATGAGACAGTGTTAACTCTCCCTAGTCCAACCCCTTCTATTTTCGTAGTCTCCAAAAAGTATACCCCAAACAGCAAGCCATGCCAAAATATATTCAGCAAATAGAAAACACCTTGCAACAGAATTACATCAGAAATAAGTTATTCAGAGATGTACATGTCAACCAAGGGGCTCGAAAATAGCTAAACATTGCTCACCAATTGTTTATTCGCGATGGGAGGTCAATTATTGATTTACTGTAATTCTTTGGGCACCCTATGTTGCACCAAACGTACTTTCGAAGTTAATTCTTTTTAACCTTTGCTTCTGAAATCAGTTCCTACAGGCAGGAACCACAGTGGCATGAGAAAATCAATGAATGAGGAACGTCAAAGATTCATGAGATCTTGTGTTTTCATGGTCCCAATCCCTGCAAAGAGCAGTTTCCAGGATTAAGTGCAGCTGGACACTCAATCTGGTAGGTACCCCAAAGTCAGATACATGTGTGGTGTGCAGTTCTGTTCTTTCTTAGAAGATGTTAACAGAGGACTGAACAAAATCACCCATATCAACAGCTCCTGATTTCTCCTGAAAGACTATATATAGAGCTTTTCTTTGGGCTCGTCCTCGGCGTGGGGAGGACGGCTTAGACCGACCGCAGCTTCATCCCATGCTACGGTCTACGCCAGCTGTTTGCGGTCTACGACCAAGGCGATGCCGTCGTGGAGTTGGATGCCAATCTTCGCTTGACGAAACACTCCCCCGAGTTGGCCGCCATGCTCTTGCGGGATTTCCAAGGCACGGTTTGGGTGGTCGGGTCCTTCCGTGCAGCGGTTCCGGACCACGGCCGGAAGCGGTCTAAAGACAGAGTAGACCGAAAAAGCGAAAAAAACAAGTAAAAAACGTTTTTTGGGGACATGGTGGAACGCTGTTTTCTCCGGAACGATCGTTTGCGGGACTTGAGGTTCAGTCATGGTGAGCCCCTAAGAGGGGGAAGTTCGTTGGTGTTCTTGTGTTGGAATACAAGCGAACGTTGCAGATAGATGCAGGTAGTAGTGACCAGCAGATAATGTTGACCTCTGATTAATAAACGAAGGTGGCAAATCTTGATTTTTTTGTTTCGGGAACTTGGCTAACTTGATTTTGCGTCCCTTTATTAATCATAGGACAACATGACAAGTACTCGAAGCCTTCGAACACCCGAAACTGCTGTCAGACGAAATGTTTGCCCTGTCAAACCCTGAGTTTCTTAGTGATTGGAGGAGGAGCGTCTTTCTCCACCAGAGAGGTTTTTGGGGTTTCTGGATGTGACAGACATGAAAGTTTGAGATCCAAAGGTTTCTCAATCGGACAGTTTGAGATCAATACTTCTCCACGTGATGGACAGTTGTGAATCCTTCTGTCAACGGTTCATTCTCTTGACTCAGCCGATTCCGCGACGTTTGCATCGAAGGGCCCAAGTGCCACCACACGACAAAGCTGTTTTTTTGCCCTGCTTGAAATTGTCCAACGTTGATTAATTCATGCTGGCACTTCCAGTATCAGACACTGGGCTGGAAAATATCCACCATCTCAGACTCATACATCCATGACAAGTTCTGCTATGACAAGTTCTGATATGACAAGTTCTGATATGTTCTTTTTCCCCAGCACAATGTGGATGCTAAAGTGAGGCAAGGCAGCTGCAATTTTTGTGGATGATGGCAGCATTTTGCCTGCAGCTTGCAGAACCATGCCTCCTTCGCCGCTTTTGATTTCCACAGACGTTCAGAGCGGCTACTGTTTATCGGTTGCAAAACTCACATCCCCTAAACAGCAGCTAGTTGTGACCAAAGTTCTTTTCCTCCCTCTTGGCATTACAACTAGTAGCCCTCTAGGTGCACTTGTGCATTTCACTCTTCGGTGCTCTCACTCTTCTCGCTCTGCCCGGTGAGGGCGAAGGCTACAGGGCTTCGGTTCCGGTCGGTCAGGTGCTTCCTTGGCCGGCATGGGATTGACCGACCTGATGCCCGACCGGGACGCTGCGCGGGCGATGACGCACCTGGTGGTGCCCGGGACAGCAAGCCCGAGAGGAAGGCAGATGTAGGGGAGATGTTTGGTTTCAAACCATCGGTAGGTTGGAGGCCATTGCTATTAAGGTTGGAGGTCATCGCTATTAAGGTTGGAGGTCATCGCTACTAGGGTGAAGGCATCGCTACTAGGGTGGAGGCCATCGTTACTAAAGTGGAGGCCATCGCCAGCAGGTTGGAGGCCATTTTTACTGGGGTGGAGGCCATAGCTACTTGGTTGGAGGCCATTTCTATTAGGTTGCAGACCGTCTTTCGACTTTGCAGACCGTCTTTCGACTGGTTTCAACTCTCAGGACTTCCGCAGCACCAGCAGTTCAAGCCAGCAGCCGACCTCTTTACGCAACTCGTGCTGGGATGGTTTGTGGACATGGGGAATTGGGGGAGGGACCGACAAAACATAGTTGGAGGTTCCCCAGCTCGAGTCTACGAATTATAAGAAACCTGAGATTGACTGACCATCATCCAGGTCCCAATTTGTGTGTATTGGTGAGAGCCGCCAACTCCCCGCCCGGACCAAAAAACATCGATGGTTCCTCCCAGTCACGAGAGTGGATGAACGGGCTGCCAAAAGCAGACGAACGGTGTTATGTGTCCAAGGGAGAGGTGGATCGAGGATAGGTCTGGGATTTCATCAGTGGACTCGGTCGATGTTCATTGAACATATTGAAAGGGGATCTGCACTTTGGGGATGTAAAATTGATGTGAATTGGTCAGGGTCTAGTGCTCACGGCAAATCTTTGATGACCCACTTCTTTCCCCACCGTGAGTGCCGAGCAAAGCCAGTTTATGCCAGATTGCTCACTTGTGCATTCCTTAAGCTGTTGATATGCTTTCATTATTTTCCACTTTCGCTTCACCTGAACCATTGGCACCTTCGGCTTTGCTTTTCTTCGCCTTGCCGGCGCTGGCGGCCGGAGGGAAGAGCGCTCACGCCTTCCAGAGTCGCTTGGTGGACAGCGGCGCCACGAAGATCTCTGTGGAGATCTTCCAAGTGATGCCACGCGGATGCAGCGCGAGCTGTGGGGAAAAGCCAACAGACCACTGTGCTTGAGACATTTGGTTGTAATGAATATTTGAATATTGTATTTCATTGCGGTCGTCTCAATCAATGCGAAAGGCAAAAAATTGGCCATGTCGGTCACCTAACAGGGCACCTCTGCCAAAACGTTTCCGCTGGTATTTTCAACCCGTCTTGGGATCGACTCCAAACACATTGCCTACACCTGCCATCACCAGCTCCGGACCTCACAAAGCTGCACGTCAATAGTCGCAGCCCTTGGCAGGACATGCCCTTACGGCTTGAACGACTGTGCTATGCTTTTGAGCGTTCTATGATTTTGAACGATTGGCTTGGGTATGAAAGGCTTTCTGTGAGGGAACACCATGGGCCACTAGTAGCACTAACCTCCCATGCTTAGGCCGTTGGATGACCTACAGCCCCACAGCCATATCTAGTCTCAGAATCAGTGCCTCTCTTGCGGTTTCTGAGGTATCGACCGGTAGGCCGGGCTGCAGAACTGACAGAGATTGAGATAACATGAGATGATCTCAACCAAGAGCAGCTGGGGAGAGAGTGGAATAGTAGAGCAGTGATAGTCCCTTCTATTCACACTTGCCTGTTGGAATGGGACCATTTTACTCTCGGAGTGAAGGGGCAGCAACTCACTCTTTGGGTTCCAAATTGCTGGTAATCTATAATGGAACAAGAATCTACCAGTAGCGTCCTTGCTACTTGTACTAGTAGCGATGCCCGGGTTCCTAGTATCGATGCCAGGAGCTACTAGTAGTTGTTTCTTCCTATATATATATATATACTGTGTATATATATATATGTACACTGTACATGTATGTACATATGTGCACTGTATACGTATTATGTTCATTATGTTTATTTTTGTGTTGCAGAGGCTTCAGGGATGGAGGCTCAAGGAAAAACAGTGAGTGCCAACACCTGGTGAGATAGGACACACAGGAATGAATACTACTGTACAATCACTGACAATCATGAAATGCTGATCCATTCAGCTGGTGCAGTCAGGATAGAGACTACTAGAATGTGCATTTGCATCGATGTTGGAGCCATGTACATTTGTTTCCCAACCTCGAGACACACTGACAATTCACTAGGTCGACTTGGTTGTTTTCCATGTTTCCTCCATTGAAACCTCGACTGGCGCCCTGTCTCGGAAGCCAGGCGGTGAGACCTGTCACCTGGTAGGCATCAAGGACAGAACGAAACACGCAGATTTCATACGACCTGGACACGCTCCCCGCACCAATTATGGAACAGAAACAACTTGTAAAGCTCGAAATGCATTGTGAGCACTGGACTTGAGATTCTGACGATGACAATTTGTTGGGCGTTTCACCTACTCCACCTCATCGGCTGACGGTTGGACTCCATCAACGACCACGTACTCCTTGAGCCCCGAACGTGATGTGCGAACACAAAAGGGGCGAAGAGGCTTTTGGATGCCATGTGATGGGCGGTGATGCCAGGTTTGGGGCCGAAGGCCAGAGGATTTGTAATGTTTGTTTTGTTTCCAGCCAGCACATGTCGGCACTCTTCAGATAGTAGAGATACGGTACATCACTGCGAGAATTTGTGAGATCAAACAAGTTGTTTTACCGAACTATCATCCAATGAGTGCAGCCCAAGCGTGAGCACATCCATATGTGTTTTTTGCACCACGTTTTTGTTGAACGTCCCCAATCTGTCAAACAGCCAAGGCTTCTAAGGTTTGACAATGACTCGCAGTCATCTCACCATTGAATTGGAAAAGTATGGCTCCCGTTGGAGAATCAATTCAGACCAGATGTCACTTGGGCAAAGGGCTTTGGGAGCTGAGAATGACCACAGATCCTTGCCCCCATCGGCACCCCTCGCTTCAATTCCGGGAAAACCTTCGAATCGAACCACGACAGCGAGCAGGACATCACGGACACCCAAGCCCAAGCCCCCAGCGTCAGCGAGGGCAGTGAAAGTGGCCATCATCTACAGGAGAGGCGAACGGACATCCCCTGATCGGTGCTGGGATGCGGTCTTGAAAGTGGAAAGCAACTGAGTTGCCAAGACATGCCAAGACCATTGCGGGGATGTCCTTTTTCGATCTCCTTTTCTGGGATCAACTTGTTTGGATCTACACCGCGGTAATTTATTAGGACTATTTATACATATTTATACAATAACCTTGAGACCAACCTTAGCACCCAGCACCAGCCAGCAGCACCTGTATTTGGTCCAGGTGGTGCAGGATTTCTTCCTCACCATCGCGAGCGCCCGTAAAGTCTCGCAACTACCCCCACTCTGGAGTATAGCACTGTGAAAAGCTAAGAACGTGCACAAACTAATTAAGCACCACCGGCGACGGGATGTCCCATGAGGACAAGGGACAAGAGGCTCCATCATCAAACAAGCGCACCAATTGCAAGTGTTCATCATCCGACATGTAAACATCGGCGTTGGCAATCGTACCCTTCGGGAGAACGCGGCCGCTGGATTTATTGTCATTGGGGACCAGTTCCGCTGGAAAGAGTTGGCATTCCTCAACTTGTACAAACAGCTTCAGCATGGAGCGAAAAGTCAAGATCAAGTGGTGATAAAAACTCACCCCTGCCTCCAACTGTGAGTGACAATGTCCTCGCCACCAAAACAAGCATGCCAGCTCGGTTGTGCAGGATTTCTTCCATCAACAGTAGTGCATAGTGTCAGAGGTGGTTGCGTTCCCATTGACGTGCTGATTTTCCATAAGTAATAAGGACCTGTTACCACCGCTGTCCAGGGCACAAGAGGTTGTCCAGCTGTAAGGACATCCAAGGCTCTAAGGAAAGGCTCCAGGCTCTATGCGTTTGCAGTTGATGAACATTGCGTTTCGCTCATCCACGCTTCGTTGGTGGGTTGGATCCCATCAAAAATGGAAAAGTGGATAATAGCCGACAGCCGACAGACGAACTGCGTAGTTACAGCGAAGTAACGAAATCCCATTGGAAAGCGAGACTCTTTTGATCTCCTTTGTATGTCTTGGAAGGCAGCTTAGCTTTTAGGTGACGATGGCTCACAAAACAGGGTAGCTCCTGGCATTCTGTGAGAAAGAATAATCATTAGAATTGTCAGTTCTTTGCAGGTTCTTCCCCAGTGCTTGGCTTGGCGGCGCAGCTATCAGATGAACACCTTTTCAATAAGATGCGCCATCTGTAACGTGCCCCCTGCTCCCTCACCGGGTTTCGTCCTTCTCAATGCGCCCAGGACCAGTTCAGTGGTTCCGGCAGGCCAGCGGGGCCAGGGCGTCAGTCAGACGGGCATCACGGGCGTACGTGAGACGGGCGTTAATCATGGTCATGTTATGCCACAAGATACCGGCGGGGATCGTATATATCGCCTATAGCCTTTCAATAAACAGGTTCAGGACCCTCCTTGAACATCCATGGGTATGACGGTATGTCAGAAGATACGTGCCATCAGAGCCATCATCATCTGTCATGTTGTGACCTACGTCCAGTTCAAATTTTGAGACAAATCATGGCGGTGAGGCATGTGCGTAGTTCATGTGCCAAATTCAGTCGACAATAGATTTGGTAGCCCATGTTGGCGCTCTTGAACTCCGTATGCAGGGTTTGTTTGTTGGTTCTTCACTTGGCACACCAATCGTCGATGAAACCCCAATTGCAGTGGATCGCACTTCCAACTACTGTTAAGTGGTTGGCCAGTCCAAATCAGCGAAGGGGAAGGACCAGCAGGGTGGATGTGACACCAGGTGGGTATGTATTTTCATAGCCTGCATGCAGTTTGCTGGCAACCAAAAAACTCAAGCAACATCCAGTGAAGCCTTCCCCAGCATCGTCCTAGAAAAACTGCACACAACTGCACCATGCCAAGGAAAACCGTGAACACCACTTCGCCATGAAGCGACCTCAGATCTCGTGTGTGTCATTGCAGGAGCCCAGAATGGGAAAGATCCCAGCAAGCGAGGCCGGGAAAATGCCCTTCGTGGCCTTCAGTGGGTGATGGGAGTTCAGTGTTTCATCATCATGATGACCATGGACATTTGTTTCGTTTGATGCATGATTTGCATGTTCAAAGATGTTCTTTTCAGCCGCGGGCGACCCACCCTCGGCGTAACGGAAAGAAAAGATGTTCTTTGTTTGCATGTTTGATGTTTGGTGTGCTTCACATCAATGTGGTTCTCCCTCAAATCATGTGGATTTCATGAGTCGTGTGTGTGCTTTTCTTGGCTCATTTTTGGCTCATAAGTCGAGGTCTGTAACTCTGCGCACCCTTGTGTTCAG
The DNA here is from genome assembly GCA_963970005.1 of Durusdinium trenchii. Classification (NCBI taxonomy): domain Eukaryota; class Dinophyceae; order Suessiales; family Symbiodiniaceae; genus Durusdinium; species Durusdinium trenchii. The sequence goes on from CAXAMN010021361.1 coordinate 2,037,874, forward strand.
TCGCGTGTGCTCCCGCCAGTTCACTTAGCCTGTTGAATTGACGGTCTTCCGCCAGGGTTTGCTTGGACCTGGATGTTGACCTCCTGACCGTGGTTGCTGCCACAGCCCCATTGCTCCTTGGTCTGCAGGCCATCCTGCTCACCCCTGCCATTTGTTGCCCGATGCTTGTCCAACGGTTCGCTGAGGACAGAGGTGGTGGGAAAGTCACTCAGGACGCTCTTCCCACAGCGCCTCGTCTTTGGCGCGAAGGCTCAGTTGGTGTGCGCAAGTCTCACCGACCATAAGGTGCACGTTCCACACTGTGGCATAGCTGTCCTAGCAAGGTACAGGAAAGAACATGTCCGCACAGCTCTTTTTCCCTCTGGTGCAAATTAGGTCCATGTCTGGCCGTGGAGTTGTGGAGTTTGCCACTGAGTTTAGCATGTTTGCCACTTTGTGTCTGCCTCCTTTTCACGAGGACCACATTTGCAGTGCGCTTTCGGGTGTCGCCATTCCGAGGGGTTGGCACGTGTCGAAAGCGGTTCCCAGTAGATGCTACGCTTTCAGAAACCTTTTGCCAAGTGGCCATTGTGTTTCCCTATCTTGAGGTCTGTCCTATTACCTGCAACAGTCGGGAAACCATTTTCACTATCTTAGAGAAAGGCCTACAAGCTAACCATCATCATCCACTGTTACTTGTAATAGGATAGACCCAAACTATATAAAGGTGTTTGCTCGGACTGGCTGAGGAATCGAAGCAGCTCTTGCAACATGTTGTTGGATTGTGATAGCGGGAATCATAAAACCCCCCATTGTTGGTTTTGCCATTGCAAAACTTGGAATATAAACATACAGTGACATTACTGACATGACCATGACCATAGCCTTCAATCCCAGTCCTGATCCCAAAAAAAGAATTCCCAACAAGCTCCAAAACCGTGGGTTCATGTGTTACACGGTGTGTTCCCCGCATGCTTGCACCCAAGGAACATTTGTATGCTCATGCAGCGGATTTCCCAAGAGGGTCGCTTGTTCCTGGAACGCAACGAGCCGCTGCCAAGTCGGGCCTTCTCCTTTGAAGCTTGGAGGAGGATCATCCGGGTCCGAAGCCACGGAAGCAACAACCCACTAGGCTCATAACATCTCATAACCAGACACTCCATGTATGCAGGGCATAGTTACATGCACGGGCTGGTTTCAGGGGTCAATGTATAGGCATGCATGTTGTTTTTTTTCCATACATGTAAGGTTCGACTCAGCCTTGCCGTTACTGGGTGGAGATCAGGATCCCCGACTATGTAGTGCAGATGGTCTTTTAGACTTCTATGGGCTTTTGTCCGTCAATTGTGAGGACCTTTTGTGAACCTTTTGCTTGAACCACCAGTTAACCTTTGCAACAAGTGTTCGCGCCATCCATTTTTCAAACCGATGAGATGAGGGATGATTGCGAAGGTACAGAGTACACTGTTATATAATACGTAGCTTTGTTAAAAAAGAGGGTTATGGGTGGGCCATAGGCGTTATGGGAGCCAAGATCCACAGCCTTGACGGTAGCAAAGCGGATGCATGGTTGCTGGTTTGGGGCTCACAAGCGAAGTCAAGTCTACCAAACATCCTTGGCGGGGATCCTTGGGTTGGTGGATACTTGGGTTTGGGGCCGCTTGATTCTTGGAGCCGACGAACTTAATCCGGAGAGCTGCCAAATCTCTCCGAGGACGAGCTGCCCCTGAAATTGGACGAGAAAACTGAGACCATTTCAGGGCACATGCAGCTGGCCAAGAACGCCACGGAGCAGGTGCATGCACCAAGGCGGCAGGTACGGGGGTTTGTTGCACCAAAGCGGCAGGTACGGGGGTTTGTTGCACCAAGGCGGCAGGTACGTGGGTTCAGACATGTTTGGAAGTCTTCCAACCTGTGCCACCGTGAGGAAACCCGTGAGGTGGCTTTGTTTTTCAAGATGCCAAGGATGAGGATGAGCAAGGCATTTGTACAGTTCCAACCTGTGCAGGATTATGTCCATCAATTTGTTTGATAGAGTCCTTGCAATATTTGAATATGTTTATTGTGGCTGGCAGCTGTGCTGAAATGAGGCTAAGAAATATGATATGTCGTATAGTCCACTATTTTTATTCCTGTGATGCGAACAGGACCTGCAGTAGCGCAGAGTGATAAAACCAAAGACCATCACTGTGTTCTCGGGTGGTTCCTCTAGTCACGTTTAGTTGAACATTTAAAAATTCAGCGGGGAACAGCTGAATCGATGGAACATTCAGTGGGAGAGCGACCCATTTTGTCCGGCCTAAAGTAGTTCTTGGAGAGTATCACTGTCACTCATTTGGAATAAATCCGTCAAGTATGTGGTATGTTCTCCCACAGTTCGTCAGGTTTGTCAGTCCAAGCTGCTATACTGTTCGGTTGAGTTATGACTCATCGTGTTTCCCGCATCAAGCTTTACAAAGAAAGACACACACACACAGACACACATGCACACACTTAGAATGTAAGCTCGCAAGAGCAAAAGCTGAATCCAATAGCTTCGTTGGCATGGCTAGCGAAACAGCTGCCATGCCCCCTGCTTGAATTGATCGCCCTTGGACGCACACCTGCCACACCTTTGCCAAGTCTCACCTTCTCCGGGGCGAACCAGCAAACAGACCACCTTCTACTCACTGCACTGGACTTGACAAAGGACCGAGGTGGTCTTGGACCGGGGGATGTTCTTGGCGTTCTTGGACCGGGGGACCGGGTGGTCCCCCTGGACCGAGGTCTTGATGTTCTTCCACTGCACTGGACCGGATCCGCGGCACTCGTCTCGCTCCACCTCGCGCTCGATCTCGCCCCTCTCCCCGCGCACGCCCCTCTCCACGGGTTCGCTCTCGCCCGTGAGCCCCATGAGCCACTGAGTGGCAGGGAGGGGAAGGAAAGCGCTGTGACGTAGGGAATCTGTGAAGTGCATTGCGGGATGACGTGAGGTTTTTGTTGTCCGGGACTTGACTGTTCTATTTTGAAGAGAAGGGAGGGGCATTTATCAGTGGTGAGGATGGAGAGCGGGTGCGATTAGTCCTTCCGATGCTTCGCGCGTGGCTTCCACGAGTTTGATCATCATCATCATCATCATCATCATCATCATCATCATCATCATCATCATCATCATCATC
>CAXAMN010021361.1:2054252-2073720 GCA_963970005.1 Durusdinium trenchii
TGTCCGCCTTGTCTTCCTTCTTGTCTCCCTTTGTCTCCGGTCTTGTCCTTCTTGTTGGCCACTGTCTCCCTTCTTGTTGATGTCTCAAAAAGTGGACTTGGGAATGCTTCGTTGTTGTCCCACCTGTTTGGGGTCTACGGTGGTGTAATTTGTTAACGGTTAACCATTGCTTGGCATAAATGCATTCTCGTTGACCAAGCTGAGAATTGTTGCTGGATTTCTTATGCAGCCATTGAGGCTTACTAATTCTCTGACTCACTACGCTGGGACCTTTAGTTCACCATGGCGGATTGGGACCAGCTGAGCTTGGAGGATCAGGCCGCCATCCTGCGCATTTGGCAGGAGGATGCGTCCAGCTCTCCCACGGCCTCCCCACGGCCAACACCACCGACCGACCGACGGGCGGCATCGCCACTGCGTTGGAGCTACGAGGCAGGTGGCCACGACCCCTTGGAAGCTATGAGCGCAGAGGATCGGGCGGCCGTGCTACTGGCTTTGGTCGAGGAGGCGGTGGACAGCGGCCGGCCACGACCACCCTCCCCACCGCCAGAGTTTCAAGAGCGGAATCTTGGCACCAAAGGGATGGCTGGGCGATGCTGAGGTTTTGTAGACTATAGGTGGGTAAGTTGTTTTATATTATTTGGTAGTGGTGGTGTCCAAGGATTGAAGTCTCATATGTGAATATGATTGAGTGATTGGCTTGGAACCGAAGACTTGACAGCAAGTAGACCTGGACACCCCATAAGCTTCAAGAGTCAAGAAGTTGTTGATGTTGCGTGCGAAATCCATTCAATCTACAAGGCCTGTGATGGTGACTCACCCATACTTGACTGACTAGACTGATCCAAATGCTCAACAACTTTTGGCACTTTGTATTTAAGTTTAAATATATACATAGAACTGAACTTTCACGGTCGGCTTGAAATCATATCTATTTGGTTTGGGACGACTATGGCGTCTCATTTTGACTAGGCCAATGGCAGTGCCAATGGCTCATGACAATGAGTTGAATGCGGGTCCAGTACTCTCTGCCACTGTGTTCACCCACCACTGCTGACCCAAGGCCTTTGTCCAGAGAGGAGCTTACAAAGATTCAGAGCCCTGATGCCTTCCGCAGGGCTTCTCAAAAGAAGCATGCCAACAGACATCCTAGTCCTGACTTCGCTGATCAGCAAGAATGCCACAAGGTCCCAAACTCCTTGTTGTACAAGGCTTTTGCTCAGACCACAGACCCGGAGATCCAGAAGCTAGGATTTGATCTAATTGTGGTCAAAGCATATCACAGTGTCACAGCCTATTTTATATCACATGGATGTCTATTACCTGTGTACTGTTTTCCGGCAAACAAACATGAGGTTTTAGGAAACTTTGTTTGGTTTCTTCAATTTTTTGGGCCGCACCTTGATCATGCGTCATCCGATCAGGAGTGAGCTCGTACGTTTCGGCTACAGCGATGACAACATCCGAAACCAGGAGGGAAGGCACAACGTCCAGCAGCGGCGCCAGGAGGGTCGCGCTGGCTTCTTCGATCATATCACCACCAACCTGGATTCTCAGAAATATTTAAAAGCCATGAGTTATGAGTTGCCTATCTTTTGGTCCGGCAGTTGAACTTGAACCGTTGGTAGCCACAAAACTGCTGAAGCATACAGTGCTTTTGGTTGAAACTTATTACTTCTTGATTTCTCTTGCCTTCCGAAAATTGTTCGACTTTGAACCAATTTGCCCGAGTGTCAATCACAATGAGGATCAGATGGACCAACAGTTGGCCGACCGCCTGAACACCGCGCTGCGCGACGTTGTTGCGGAGGGTCGGATGTCTTCAAATACTTGCGGCCATTTGCTGAAGGTCATGGCTCAACAAAGTCGGCCCGGGCGACAGTGGGTGGCAGACCGCGACTTGAAGCCTCACGTGGAAGAAGCTTTCTGTACGGATGGTGGTAGGATGCAACTAGTAGGGGCAGCACGAACAAAAAAGCGTTATACATTGACATGTATGTATTCTAATATATTATATAAAGCAGTCAGTTTGGTAACCCCCACTCAGTATAAGGTGATATGAGGACCTACCGGGATGAGCACAGCAAGGCATCGATCAGGGATGCCCGAAGTGCTTTGGAGCAGCTTCACAGGCCCGAGCTGCTTGCGGAGAACCAGCACCGGCCATCGCCCGGCGGAGCCTTTGTGGACGTGGGGGTGTACGAGTCCAGGGGCTCTGCAAACGGGAGCCGCTTGTACGAAGGCCCATGCGGCGGGAGGTTCCACATGTCGGCTGCTGGAAACCCGGTGTACCACCCCCGCACGCCCGCGGCCAGTCCTCCGAGGCGCCCGCCCAGTCCACCAAGGCGTGCGCCCAGCCCGGTCAGGCACTACCCTAGCCCCGCAAGTCGTACTATTGGCTTTGGAGGTTTTGGGATGCCGTCAGGCAGCTTCAGTTCCAGTATGCCAAGCTCAGGCAGCTTTGTTGGTTTCCATTCTTCCAGTGGTTCAGCCAATGGCCGAGCCGTTTTTCAGGGGCCGCGCGGTGGGCAGTTTCACTACTCCGCCGCCGGCAATAAAGTGTATCACCGCCGGTAGGGTTAGGTCGGGCATACTGACTTTGAAGAGGTCGTTTACCCTTCTCATTAACTTTGAACTGCGCGATGCCCGACAAGGCAGTGTACAGTCAGACCTTGCTAGACTTGTGGGCAGGATGCCGAAGGTCCTGGAGAAAACTTGAAGGCTTGGTTTCTCAAGGGTTCTTAAGGCATATCAATATCAATGTGTCAGATAGTGTTACCTTTCACATATATTCACATACTGGGTTTAACTGTTCGGAATGGACTGGATGTTGATAATTACATTGATGTTGCCATGAAGGGTAATAAGGTGGTTTTTCAAATCCATTTGACAAAGCTTTATGTTCGTCAATTTTGCAGAAATACTGCAGGTTTCAATACACCTTTTTTACCGAAATTAATTGGAGATTTGAAATCTATATTTTTCCGAACTCAGGAATTCATCGATTTGCTCTTATTCGGGCTATTTGGATGGAATAAATAAATCCAAAAATTAGACCTAATATTATATGAAAAAAATATATCTATATATATCTTATATTTTGTATATTTAATATATATATATATATTCGAATAGATGTATTATCTCGATTGGAATTTCTTCTACGGAATCAGGTTATTTTGGTATTGAACATGATTATTTTATAGTAGTAATTTTCTTTTTATACAACGGAATTTCTTAGGGGGTTTTGATTTTAAGATAAATAGCGGTTTAGTTAGTTTTGTCCGTGAATTTGATGTATTAAAATTGGGATATTAAATTATAAGCGCCATTTCTAGCTTAAGAGCCACGGTCGTTTTGGGGCGGTGTGCTATGAGTTTTGCGACCCTGTTTTTGTGATGGTATATTGGCCTTTTTTTTTCTGGCTGCCGCCATTTTTCTACTGAAGACCGAACTGGATTTCCCGGTCCCAATTCCGGGGGATATACGAACTGATGCTACCCCTTTTTAACCTGCTTTTATATCCGGCGTGAGGGTTGTTTAGAGTTTTTTTGCTCTGAGCGAGGTGGAGGTCATCTAGTGGACACACCTTCTCCTTCCACGAAGCTATATGAGGTATGGGCTTTTGGTGGCTACGGCCTCATTTCTGTCCGGTCGCGCATTAAGCGCGCATACCAAAGAGCATGCTATAGGGCCTTACGCTATGGTATGGCTGAGTACCGAGGGAAGATGTTCCTCCTTACAGATGTCCCATGGAGGTTCCGTGAGTCTTTTAGACAACTGCCGGCTGCTCGGAAGGCGTTGACGCCAGTCTCTATTGCACCTGGCATTCGTTGCATGACCTGGAATGCCTCGAAAGCATTGGTCTATGATGAGCTACTGATTTGGACTTCTACTCAACCGTTTGAAGTGTTGGCTATACAAGAGACGGGATGGCGCTTCTCGACTACATGGAGCACCTCCGAATGGCACTGCACACATTCGGCTTGGAAACAGGCCTCCGTCTTGTTGATGGTACGTATCCACCTCGCTGCAGCAGATCGATTGGCTACGGCCACTTTGATTGAAGGACGCCTCCTGCATGTGCGGATATTGCTTAAGCGCACGATTGATTTTCTCATTGTTTATTAACATGCCTGGAATCCATGTCAAGGCTCTTAACCCCTCCTTCAAAAACGACAACAGTTGTGGCTAATACTTTAAAACTGTTTGAATTATATTCCCAAGGCCCATTATTTAATTGTTCTTGGAGACTTCAATACTGTTCTTCGTGCTGATCCACTTTTTGTTGGAACGGAAGACCCCAGAAGACTACCCAATGTGCATTAGGGCAGCCGTGTCTTGTAGCAAATTCTGAGATCTTAGGACCTGATTGCCGTCAATTGTAAAGGGGATTACCAAAACACATTCTCTCATGGTACTCATGCCTCTCGCATTGACTACATTCTGATTCGACAACAGCAGGTTCGATACCGACGCATGAAGCCGCTCACGAACACTCAATTCGAGAGGAACTTTGGTATTAGTGGACCTCATCATCATCCCTTGCTGGTGACCCTTCCGTAGTGGCATGCCCCTCAGCCGGCTCACTTTCCGCTTAATAGGATTGATAGATTTGCCATGAAACATGCATACCATGCGCAGTTGGACCAGTGGGTTTGTTTCGAGGATCGTGCACGTTAGCTGATCAATGACTTGATTTCCATCCCTAACCGCCCTGCTCAAGATTGTATGCTTGATCTTGAAACCCAACTGCGTGCACTGGGTATTCAACACTTCCCCAAACGACGTTCTCTTCGCTCCGTTCCCTCTCAGCTCCTGTCCATTTCCTCCAGGATGTGGAATGCACGTAGAGAGGCCCTTCGCATCAGAGGCCAATCGTTGGGAGCCTTATTTAGATGTTGGAAACATGTAACGACCTATTTGGGATGTCACAAACAGATCAGGCAGTTTAGTCGAGCTAATCGACGTCAGAAACTGGAAACCATTCTTGCGGAAGGGGCTAATCTGGCCCTGCATGGCCACACGTTTGAATGGTATCGCAAGATTCGCCAGCTCTGCCCTAAGCAACGGCTCCGTCGTATTCAGATGTACGATCCACATGGCATGCCTTTGTCTCCGACCCAGGAGATACAACAGATTGAACAATACTATACTGCCTTGTACTCAGATGATCACCAACCACAATTTAACACTGACCCTATCACCGTAGCCCCATTCGACCGCCAGGCCTTGACTGAAGCCCTGAGAGCACTGCCTGGTACAAAGGCCCTTGCACCCGACGGCATACCAGCTCTGGTGTGGAAGCATTTTGCCACTGACCTTGCCGAGCCTATCATGAACACGTTTGTTGAATGCTAGATGGGATCTAGAATACAACCACCACCACATTGGACCACGGGGTGGATCTTTCTTCTTCCCAAACCCAACAAAACCCCGTCCAAACCACAGGCACTAAGACCCATATGTCTCCAACACCCTGTTAGCAAGGTCTTCGCTGGCCTACAATGTCGTCTAATCTTGTCTCAGGCCTTTCCTACTTTGAGACAACTGCCGTTGTACGCCTACCTACCTTCCCGGGGGACTCGTGACTGCCTGCTCATTGTGGCTTCCCATTGCAGACAAGTTCGCAACACATGTAGCCACTTTCGTTCGAGTCCCAATGCACCGGGTATGCAGGGAGGGTTGCAGATCTCCTTAGATATGGAAAAGGCCTTCGACACGGTAGCCAGATCCTTGGTCCTTCAAGCGCTCGATCAATACCAGTTCGATGTAGATGCTCTGCGATTGATCCATTCATGGTTGGCCCCCCACAAGTATTGTATTCCTTTCAAGCAATTGATTGGACATGTCACTGCCTGCAGGGGCATTAAACAGGGATCTAAAGACGCCCCATTGCTTTGGACCCTTGTAATGAGCGCCATCCTCCTAGACCTTAAGGCTAGGTATTCGCTTGCATGGCTCCGCGACCACATAGTTGTCTATGCAGACGATGTTCACCTCCGTTGGATCATTGAATCCACACCCCATGCACTTGAGGCCTTAACTGAGCTTCAACATGTACTGGATACTTTTAGTGCATTTGGTCTCAAGATTAACATGCAAAAGAGCTTTGCCATCATCCGATTGGTTGGTCGCGAAGCTCCTAGCTTCCTACGTCGTTGGGTACATCGAAAACCGGATGGCCCAGAGCTGATCTTGCCGGAGAAACTCTGGCGCTTGCCCCTCGTGTCTAAAACAGCCTATCTTGGAGTGTTTCTGAGTTATCGTGCATTCGATTTTGATTCAACCATGAGACGGATTGCAGCTGCTAAGTGGTGCTTCGCCCAAATTAGGTCTTGGCTTACCAGCACGGTTCACCCACTTGCAATCCGATTAAAGCTGTATCGTCAATGTGTTATGGCCACTGTCAGCTATGGCATCCATGAAATGGGGATCACTCGTCGAGGTCTGGCCAGACTTGTAAGCATGATCAATACACATCATAGGATCATGACTAAGTCCCCTGTTTGTCTGACACACGAATCGACGCAAAGTTTCTTCGACCGACTTCATCTCAATCCGCCTTGGACCCAGCTTCAACAACAACAACATAGGATCAAACAAGCCTTGCATCGCCGTGCTATCAAACTTCGACTGGAAGCCATGACTGAAGACTCACCTGACATATGTGCCTGCACCCCAGATGTATGGCCGAGCGATCTTACCATGCCGGTCGACACACCGGATCCTCAGCTCACTCAGGAACTTCAGTGCCCGGAGTGCCATCGAGCATTCAAGCAGGTGGGAGCCCTTAAACGCCACATGAGACAAGCACACACCATCCCTTGTGAACCGGATGATCTATATAATCCCTTGCGAGACGCCTGGAACGGTCGTCCAATCTGTTCACACTGCTCTCATTCATTTGTGGATTTTTATAGATTGAGGGATCACATTAATCGAAGGGTCTGCACCTCATTCAACCCGGCTCAGGAGATGATCATTCCGATTGTGGCGCGACCTGATCTGAAGATGCACCTACGTCACAAGTCGATCCCGGGATTGTTGTTGAATCAAGCCCTCATTAAGGAACTGTCTTGCCATTGCGCTTTTTGTCATTGCCAGATAGCTGCCCGATCCATCCATAAGCACTACACAGATCAGCATCCGCAGATGGTTGCACATGCTGCCCAATATGCTGCACATGTCGTTGGTCTCGCCAATATTGGCAGTGGTCGTGGCCGCTGTAGCTTTTGTGATAAGGAGTGCCGCAATGTCCGCAGTCATGAATGTGGGGTCCTGTTTCAACTGTCAGCGATGTTGGGTTACACCTTCCAACCTGAACACTTTCCGGTCATGCCTGTAATGATGAAGGCCTCTAGAAGTGACCCCAAGCCTGCCTCAGCGCAGTCCAGATCGATCCCTGCAGTTCCATCGCCACATTTGTCAGGTGACCTTCATGATTCTCCTGCTCCCTCAGCATCGTGTGCACCGCCGTCAGTCTGTGATGCACCCATGGATGAAGCATTGCCCTCACTGCAACCAACCATTTTTGTTTGTCAACGATGCCATAGTAGCTTCCTGACATCGATAGGCCTGGAAAAGCACATGTTGTCACATGACCATGACATAGGGACCACTGCATCCGGGCCTGCCCGGACCTCCAAGAAGCCTCGTGTCGACACAGTCCAAGCCATGTTGACTCAAGCACCAGCTGAAGTCCCTCAACCACCTAAGATGTTCCTTTGTCCCCTATGCCAAACCCACATTGGCAGGAAGGGCTTAGCTGGACATTTGAGGAATGCCCATCAAGTTGATAAGCCGGAGTTCTTTAGCTTTCGACCTAGTAGGGACATGATGCATGGTCGACTCGGATGTGCTCATTGCCTGAGCTGCTTCACGACTGAGGCTGCCCTGAGACTGCACTACCAACGTGCCACGTGCCCAGCATTGTTGATCGAATGGGTCAAAGACATGCACTATGGACCTGTTGACCGGACCGCTCTTTCCACCATGACCATGTCCGAGTCTGACCTGCCGGTGCTTGTGCATGACAAACCTGAGACTGTCATTGACAAGCAAGTCAGGGCCTTGATTGTTGCCTCACCATGCAAAGGGCCAAGCCCCTGTGGATTGCACGTGCCACTTGACACGCCAGCTTGGCACCCCAAGATGACTCATGATCTTTGTGCGCATCTTTTGAGCAGTTCGTACTCTGCGGTGGTTCACACACCCATTTTTGGGCCTGAACACAGACTGAGCTGGTATGTTCACGTCACACCCTGGTTGGCTCATTTCACAGATCACCCGCAGGTTCAGATTGAGCATGCAGTACCTCTCAACCTGCTTCATGTTTGCACCCGAGTACATCCCATCTTTTGGGCGTGGAACTCAGATGACCTTGCGTCATTCCATCCTGAACACGTTCAAGTGCATGACAGTTTGTATCTTCAACACCAGTTGTTTCAAACATGCCTCTTCGAACTTGAGCATGTCCTGGCCCAAGACTGGTATCATTGGTGCCTCCACCAGGGTCTGCGGGATGGATCATTTGAAAGAAGAGGATCAATCTTTTTCAGACCTGATGGAGGTGTGTTCCAGTCACTTCAAACGGCAACGACCCAACGAGGAGGAACCCTCATCCGGTCAACAGCGTTTCCGATCCGGACAGAGGAGGTCATCGCACTCATCGGCTTCGGGCTCGGTCGACGATTCCACTCTGCTGGGTATGTTGGCCAGACTGACCTTGAGGCAAGAGGACCAACTGAACCAGTTGAACCTCGATCGTACTTTCCTTTTGTTCATCCAGGCCGGCAAGAGTTCGATCCTTCCGCAGATGCTTCAGATCTCGAAGACATGGCATGGCCAACGAGAGCAAGGCAAGGTAGATCGCCCGCTCCGTCAGTTGATGTTTCAGTCGGTGTTCGAAGAACTTGCAAGCAGAGCTGCCCAGCTTCCACTAGGGTCAAACGACCACGAACTGATCCTGGCCCTTCGGTCCAAACAGATCTTGACCACCACGAATGCATGGAACTATCTTCAGTGGGACCATCAGGACAAGACACTGAAGCCGTCGTCCCGAGACCCGATCTCCTCCGAGGAAGCCTCAAAGATGATCGAACGCATCCACACGCTTGCGAACCAGCCGGAACTGATTCATCGGTTCACGGCATTGAAACCGATGCCTTCGGACCAGGTGGGGCCCACATCCAATGTGGTGATTCCTTGGAGACTCGACATCTCCCTCAGGAGTTCGGCCAGCCAGGAATTGTTCGACCTCCTGACCAAGCTCCCAGGCAATGGTCTCACACAGTTGATTGCAGTGCGGCTACGACCCTCGACATTGCAACGATCACCCTTGGCACAAGCGGTGGCCCGGACCCTCAAAAGATGAGGACTTTGCTGTTGGAGATGAGCCTTGGCAATGAGGCCAACGATTGCTTCATGAACACCGCTTTGATCGGTGAACTTTGGGCCTGTTGTATGGACAACACCTTTTCTTGGGATATGCTTGGCACTTGGAAGGAGCCCCTCATTCGGCTGCTGGACCGGGGATCCAACTCTCTGGGGCTCTCCGATCCAAGCAGTTTGGGAACCTTGCTTGATGGCTGGTTCGCTTCATATGCCAAGGGGGCTCAGCATGATGTGGCTGAATTCTTAGGTTGGCTTAGGCACACTATGCACCGTCCGATTTTCGTGACGACTTCGCAGGCACCTCGCTGGGAGGCTCGTTTTGATGCCTCGATAGAGGACTGGGGCTGGACCTGCTCGCCAATCGTCATGAGAGAAGAAAAGCCCGTCGGATGCACCTTGCAAGAACTTGTTCACATGTGGCACTCCCAACCCCCGTACTGTTTAGGTCTAGCTGGCTCCGCTACCACAGTTTGCTTGCAGATCAATCGATTTCCAGCACTTGGCATTCGATCTAAGACCTTGATCAGCTGGAATCGACAACATGTCTTGATGCCGTGCTTCATGCATACATCCGGACGGACGGTCACATGGATTGAATATCAGGTTGTTGCAACTGCTTTGCACCGAGGTCATGAACCGACCACAGGCCACTATCAATGCCTCCTCCGCACGGGGGGCGGCAGATTTCTGTGTGATGATGATCGAGTACCCATCTCTGTCCCACACGTGACAGCAATGGAAGAAGACATCTATGTCGTTTGGCTGACACGAACCAACAACTTGACCGATGCTTACCGTACAGTGGTCAACCGACCAAACCCGTTCGTGCCACTTTTTCGCGCTTAGTTGATGCCAGAGCCGCCCGGGCTAGCTGTCCTTCGAGACCGCCGATTGACTTTCGTCGATTGCTCGCCCAACACGGGCGGATTCGCTCCGCCGGTCGTGAATGAATGAATATTAGATTATATAGTGATATATTATTTTATGTAATTGTTCGCGAATTTCTGTATGATTATATGGGGGTTGTGATTGTATAAGTTGTTTGATGTTCGATGTGGTGGATATTGAATATATAATGAAATAGATATTTGGCCAATATAATTTAATATATTAAATGATTTTTGGATAGGTGAAGATAAGGCAAATAATAAATTTAAAATTAAGTGTATAATATAAAGAATGATATTTGATTTCGAATTGAAATATATTGAGATAAACATTTTTTGATTTAACGTAAATATAGTGTGGTATTATATTACACATTAATATCGTGTTAATAGTAATGAAAGATTAATTTTATTTCTTTTGTATTTAATTTGTATTTTATTAGATTTCTATTCGAAGGATTAGAAATGTTAATTGAAAACATTTTGGTTATTATAGAATTATATGATTTTTTTCGTTTTTTATAGAATCGGTCTATTTAGTATAGGAGGTGAATTTTAAAGGGAATGATTTTATTTGTAATATATTTTAAAATAACGAAATATATATATATATATTAATTTATTGATTTTATAGATGCAACATCGATTTTTTTGTTTGAGAAATAAAGGCTGGAGCTTAATGAATATAATTAATTCTATTTTGGATTTAGGGTTTTAGACGTATTTTTAATTGCGAGGTAGATACATAAAGATCGTTATGTCTTTCGTGTTGATGCGGTAGATATTTGTTTTTTGATTTTGATTGTATATATAAATATAAAAGGTTATTGAATTAAACCCGTCTAAAAATTTAAAGCATTTTAAGTTGGACAGGAATTGGAGGAATGATTGTATATCGACGACCTCTTGGTAAGCGATTATTTCTGGACATCCGTCACAACCGTCGAATATTTGGATTTCCTCGCGAAGGAGCTTAGACACAGGCGACGACAACATGGCCTTTAATGGGCCGACAAGGCCATGGTTATGTGCGATGCAACCTCCCAGCGCAGTTCGGAGAAATTCCGGAAGCTACAGGAACAATGGCGTCTGCGATACAACCGTATTATCTGATCATTTTTCCATCATATTCCATATTTGTACCCACATATATGTTCCGTTGCTGAAACTTAGAATGCTTATTTTTCGAAAAATTCCACGAGACGGTTGAGCAGCTCAGTGCCTGCCATCCAAGGTTTTGTTGATAGGAGATAGCCATGCTGAAGGTTGTGTGGTCCCAGGTGGCTTTGGGGCAGCCGGATTACCGTGTGATGGCTTCCATCACCACCTCCACATTTTGAAGCGGAATTTTGCTCGGGCAAGCATTTCGTGGAACATTTCCTTTGATGGTCGCCTGGATTTAGATCAATTTCAAATAAGCATCCAGAGCTCAATTTTGACAAGGTTGGGCCCCCATATGGATGGACAGCCGCACTCGCGACAAAAAAAAATATATATATATACATATATAGTAATGTCTATAACCATATATACAACAGAATTTGGAATGTTTGAGCCACATGTGGGGTTAGACTGCTAGGCAACCTGTTGTTAGAGAGGTACAATGTTCGCACAGGTATTCGATGCAGGATGTCCTCAGAATTGATGCCTGGGCACTGAGTGCTTTGCATAGCTTTGAGTAGCTTGGAGATGAAGCTGCAGGTGTAGTTTTTGAAATCGATGCAGCTACTTTTTATTGTAGGGGATACGTGTGTATCAGAACCATATGTATGTGTACAGTTGAAACTTAGAACGTCTCTTTCCCCAAAAGTGCAAAACAATATGAGTTGCTCTAGATTCAACCTGAGGAACGGAAGGCTTGTTTGGGGTACATAAATCCGGCGCGGCTACGCGACAAAAGAAAACATTGCAAACTTGCGATTTGGAGGCGGATATAAGCTGGAATAGAATCATGGAAACATGGAATGCCCTTATCTTTCTTTCTCTCTCACTCTCTATTCCTGAAACAATCACAAAAATAACGCATATACATTTCTTCCAGAAATCTTCGTATACCTTTCAAGCATTTCAATTCAATTTTCCCTCATATTGTTTTGCAATTATGTGTCCGTTTCCCTTGAGGCGACATGGAATAGGTCAACCATGATTTGAAGGGATCGGATGGGTCCTTGAGGGCATTCGTGCATCTCAATGAAGTGCCTAACGCGCAGCCAAATCCGGAGGTCGTAGAGGAGCTGCGCGCGCAAAGGAATGCCATCATGAAGGGGGAGGTTACCTACCTGTGGTGTCTTCAAGAAGGAGATTGCATAGAATCCAGGCAGTTTATACGAAATTGGGTTTTTAGGCCCATCGAGCTCGCATTGCTCAATGTTTCCGAGGAGCTTGGGAAATAGAACAGGCTGCTGGCAGAGAAAGATGGCAAGTTGACTACCCATCAAAACAAAACGTATGAGGAGTTTCGAGCGAACACTGGCGAAATGAGACTCCTTTTCAGCAAGAAGGAGCAATGCCAAGTTCGCAAGGTGCGAAGCCATCACAATCTTCGAGAAATCAATCAATACATGTTCAGCCTGCATGTCATCGTGGATGCAGAGAACGGAAATTTTATAAAGGTGTGTCCCAGGATGTTGCCGAAACATACGAATGGGACCTTCTTGATGTGGACCAATATCCCGAGATCGACGCAGAAGAGGCCGTTCAGATTGAGGCAGCGGAAGCATTGTGTGACGCTGAGGGTGAATTGTGGGGAGTAGACACAGAGGATGAGGAATTCTTCCAAATCCCCAGCACAGCGGCTTCATGCACCGTGATGCATTCATAGCATTGGATGAGTTTGGCCTGGCTTTGATTCCGAATCACCTGCGCGGAGTCTTCCTGAGCTACCACAAATCCACACAATATTGGCAGGGGTTCTTCCCTGGTATCCGTGTTGGCCTTTGATTTTGTTGGGGCGGTTCGGCAGGGCATTTAAGTTTCTGTGGAAGTGTTATTGTATTCATGGCGATTTGGGGTGATTATGAAGATCTTTGGATATATATATATATTCTTCCCTGAATTTTGAAATGCCGTGTCAATTTCCACCGGCACCGTGTTGTTTTGGACACTTCTTTTTTTTGAAATTTTAAATATCCAGCTTTTGGCGGTTAAGATTTGGTCGAAGGCATTTGGATGTAAATATCCATTTGGATTGGGTGATGTTGAAGATTTGGGATTTTTTGGATATATCTATATATATATATATCGCAGAACACTTGCCTTATCCATTCTTTTCTAGGCTATTTACACTTACGGAAATTTTGTCGGATGCTCATATGAACACACAAAGCGTTGAAAAGAAGAATACCCTTCCTGGCCCTTCCCGGTAACAACTTGGAATGTCTTGATGTTCATTGAGCAACAGAACGTGCAGCACTGTTGTTGGCTAGCAGGGCTACAGATCATTATCCCAATGATGCCATGTGGAAGGGCCAATTCTGGCGAATGCAGAATGCATGTGTATTAAATATGAACACTTGATGAATTCATGTTTGGCGCTGTGAATGTAATAGGATGGTTCTGATAACGAATCTGCATGGGATGAACGACCGATTTATGCTTACACATATATATATATTTTTTTAAAGAATATTATATGCATACACATGTACATGTATATATACAAAATACCATTCCTTCGTGAGACAGCTAGCATCTAGTAAGGTCGCTTAGGCAATGAGACAGGAAAGACAATAATGATCGGGAATCGCGAAGAAGAAAAAGGGACGAGACAAAATCAGATTATATATTATATGTATATAACATATGTTAAAATTTCCTCCCTGAAAATTGGAATGCCGGCAATTTTAATCATTTAGATGATCCCCAGATGCAACTCAGAACGACCCCAAAGGCCACGCATTAAAAATTTCAAAAAAATTGTCAAAAATACCACGTGCCCCGGACTTTATTTTTGGGCATTCTAAATTTCATTGGAAAAAATTTGGAATCTGAGCCGGCATTCTAAATTTCAGAAAGGAATATACATTCAAATATTGTTTTTTGGTATTTTTTATATAAATAAACAACTAATTAATTGATTATTATAAATAGATAATATAATATTCTATATTTTAATATAAATTGGATCTAAATATATATCAGGTTATAATTGATATTTGTATATATTGATTTATTAGCATATATTTTTGGGTTTAGACAATAGGAGATTTGATTTTATAGTAATATAGAATGAATTAAATATATTGTATATTTTGTAAAAAATATATGTATATATATAATATAAGAAAATAATAATTATAGATTTATATATTCTTATTTTTATTTTGATTGTTTTGCAATTTTTATAACAGATATATTTATATATTTAGAATATATATATGTATTTCGAATATTTAAAAAAAAAGGATGGGTATAAATATATAGGATGATTTTATTTTATGATGCATATTATTGTAATCTTATCATATTATATTTATATAATTCTATTTAAAAAATCGATATATATCTTGAAGATTTAGATTTTTTTAATTGATTTGATATTTTAAATTCTAGTTTTTCGCTAGAATGCCCGAAATAGTGGCATAAAATAATATTTGAATAAATTAGATATTGATCGAAATATTAATTTAATTAAATATAAAAAATGCATCTTCTAAATTGATAATTTATAATTGTTTTATATTTGCCAATTTATTTGTATTTATGACTACAATATTAGATATAATGATTGGATATGATAATGAGAATTTGGATATATTAGGTATTGATCGAATTACCAAATCTATTTGAAAATGACGAATATATTTTCTTAGTGAATTGATTTGATTGAATACCCTATTATTTCTTTTCTGATTAGAATGCCCGAAATGGAATGATATGAGGTATTAGATTTTGATCGAAATATCAAAAATACCCATAATTTTCTAGATGATATAGGAGAAACAGGATCCGCGAAATAATAATAAAAATATATCAAGGGACCCGAATATCCGCTAGAAAAATATCTGCAGATTCCAAAAGAAGACGCATTAAACACAGATCCAAGGGCGTATTTGGATTATGCCAAATATTATTGTAATCATTCCATGTGGTTTTCATGGGGGATTTGATTTATAATATATATTTTGTGGATCATTTCTTCGTCGGAATATATTCATTAATTCAAAAATATTTTAAATATAATTCAAAAAATATATTGAATATAAAAATTAGAAAACATAATATATGATATTTTTTGGAATATAATTATTAAAAAATATAATATATTTATATAGAATATAACAATAAGATTTAAACATATATTCAATAATATTGATATTGTAATTAATACGATATATATTGTTTTTCTAAATCAAAAATAAATTAGATTAAAATATACATAATAATAAATTAGATAAATATCAAAATTTTAAATAGACCATATTTTAAGTATTTTAAGTATAAAATAAGATATTAAATAACAATATTTTAAGTATATATAACAAATCTATTAAAGAATTTATTATGAGATGCGATTCATATTTCCCGGGGAATTCATTATATATATCGGATTAAATTTGATATATATATATATTAATAAGATATATATTATCAATAAAAAAAAGATTATATATATATTTAACATATAATATTTATTATATATTTATTACTATTAATAATGATATAGAAATGGATAAATTTAGTCAAATAATTTAATTATATAGAATTTGAAATTAGATGACGGTTGGCCAGAGAGCGAGACATATCATTGTCCAGGACTATCGAAAAGATGTATAGAAAGAGAGAAAGAGAGGGTGGATGTGAAGGAGCGAGGTCTGCAAATGTAGGGAGGTGGAGAGGTAGATCTGTGGATGTGAGCGTGCGAAGATGTAAATGCACAGAAATGAGAGGAAAGATATGTAGAAAGAAAGAAGGAAAGAAAGACAGAAATAAAGAAAGAAAGATAGGACAGATATGACGGAGCGACAATATGGATGTATAGATATGATATAGATGTGTGGGTGTGGTGAGGTGGAGAGGTAGATCTGCGGATGTGAGCGTGTGAAGATGTAAATGTAGAAATGTAAGGGGGTGTAGACGTAGATGCGTCGACGAAACGGCAGCGCAACATCAATCTTAGTTGACCAAATATAATGTTGAAGAGGTTCAATTAGAACTAAAGAACGTATATTTTACACTGAAGTTTCCACGAACAGGGCGACCTGAGAATAAGCGACGTCACGATCATGACAAGCGACTCGTATATTGCAAGCGAACATCGTTTGTCATGAAGGTGAACTACACATACATTAACGTTACGATGATTCTTTTCTCAGCTTCCAACCCCACAAATTGCTCCGTATATACTAAAGTTGTATTACAACGTCGATACGCACGATCTCCGCAAAGGGTTGCGCCGGACAAAACCAAATCGCACTCTCGCCTGCATTTCGCGCATTCGACACGCACGATGTCCGCAGAAGGTTGCCCGCGACAAAACCAAATTGCACTCTTGCCTGCATTTCGCGCCCTCGACGCGCACGATCTCCACAGAAAGTTGCGCGCGCACACGCCCCATCGCGCTCTCGCCTGCATTTCGCGCATTCGACACGCACGATCTCCGCAAAGGGTTGCCCGGACAAAACCAAATCGCATTCTCGCCTGCATTTCGCGCATTCGACACGCACGATCTCCGCAGAGGTCATTCGACACGCGCGATCTCCGCAGAGGGTTGCGTTTCGTGGCGGTCCGGCGGCACTGCCCCCGGCCTTAAGAGAGAAAGTTAAGAAGAGCGAGAGGTGAAGATGTGAGATATAGATGTGCAGATGTAAAGATGAGCAGAGATGTAGATGGGTGAAGATGAAGATGAGCTGAGATGTAGATGCGAGGATGTGAAGATGAACAAAGATGTAGATATGCAGATGTGAAATTGAGCAGAGATGTAGATGTGTAGATGTGAAGATGAGCAGAGATATAGGTGAGAACGTGATTTTATTTTTTTTACGAAGAACCCTTCGCAAACGCTCTCGGGAAAAATATGTATTATATATTGGTTATAAATAGAAATTTGATATTTTTATTTATTATATATAAATAATTTCCTAATCATTCAATCATTCAATATTGATATTATTCATCATAAATATATACATATATTATTGAATCATAATGGTTTGAATATATCTAATATTTTAATAATTGTTTTTTTTTTTCAATTTCGTATATATTTATCAAATTTCAATAGATTAGATATAAAGAATACTAAAATCAATATTTATGAAATTATGATATCCAAGATATATATCATTCTTCTTCATCAAATAATATAAATTTAATGAATTAGACAAACATAAATCATTCTAAAATGATCATCCTAATTTCAATTTATAATATTTCTGAATCATGAATGGTATATATATAATACATATTCATATATATATATATATGAATATATTCTCTTTCATAATTGCATTCTGAACAATTATCAAAATATAATGCTTAATTTTCCTATCATTCTTTTTACTATTTTCTATTCGATTATACAGAATTCCCATCCTAATTGTCCCTTTTATATTTTCAATTATTTTCATCACCCCAACGTAACGTCGTGCAAGCAATCCGCTTGTATGTATGTCCCTGGGTCTATTAAATAGTGGCCTTAAAAAACAAGTGGACAAATAGTAATTTGCAAAGCAATCTAGCGTGGATCTAGCGCGCTCCCCTGCCAACGCCTCAAATCTCCAAATAGTTGTGATTAATAGCATGTTGCGGCCAGCCTGCATGCCTAATTTAGAATTAAAAATTGATTCTTTC
The DNA here is from genome assembly GCA_963970005.1 of Durusdinium trenchii. Taxonomy (NCBI): domain Eukaryota; class Dinophyceae; order Suessiales; family Symbiodiniaceae; genus Durusdinium; species Durusdinium trenchii. The sequence goes on from CAXAMN010021361.1 coordinate 2,072,327, forward strand.
CTCCACAAAGAATCGAAATACATAAAATCATATCCATAATAGATAATAGATAGATTATCGATATTTCCTATTTTCAAAAATTGATTTTTATCAAACTATTATATACAGATCCGAAGAAATATATATCCAAGTATGTAATATTTCAAAATTCTTTTTAAAGATAAGAAAATATCTATTTTGAATATTTCCCTTCATGATAGTTCAAAACAATTATATTAATATCATCTTCGTTATATATTTCAATCCATAATAGAAATCCTTCAGCGCCAAATCTTATTGCTTTGTCCGATGTTCATCAAAAGACCTGTATCCAATTAGTAATATAAAGTAAATCATTTCAATAGTAATCGTATTGGGCGGCCCAAGATTGAGAAATTTCCGGGGCCCGAGCAGTAGTAGTAGTAATAGTAGAAGTAGAAAGAATAGTAGTAGCAGTAGTAGTCGTAATGGTAGTGGTTGTGTATTTGTGGTTATATTTGTATTTATGTGTTAAGTGGTTACATCTTTATCGTTGTGGTTGTGTTTGTAAATTTGTATTGCGTATTTGTGATTAAGGTTGTGTATTTGTGATGGTGTTTGTTGTGTTTGTGGTTGTGTATTTGGGATTGTGTGTCTGTGATTATGTTTGTGGTATTGATGGTGATTGTGATTATGTGTTTGTAATTGTATTTGTGTGTTATGGTTGTGGGTTTGCGGTTGTGTATTTGCGGTTGTGTATTTGTGGTTCGGTCTTTGTGGTTGTGTGTTTATAGCTAAATTTGTAGTTGTCTTTGTGGTTGTGTATTTGTGGGTGTTTCTTTTTGGTTGGGATATATATGACGAATATATTCATTAATTTAAATTTATCTTAAATATAATTTGAAAGATATTTTAAATAATAAAATTTGAACAAAATTCTAAATATAATAATAACAATAATTCAAAATATATTCAACAATATAATATTATAATAAATACAATATATATTATTTGTCTATATCAATAATAGATTATATCAAAAAATAAACTAATAAATTAAATATATAATTATATATATAAAAAACAATATTTTATATATATAATAAATTTATCCAAAATATCATTTTGGGATACGATTCATGATTCTCCAGGCATTCATTATATATATCGAATTTATACTATAAATTCATATTTTAAAATTGATATATATAACAATAAAAAAGATATATATTATCAATTAATATCTTTGAATATATAGAATATTTAATATAAAATCAATTTTATAGTTATTTTTTATAAATATAATCAAATAATAAATTAGTTATATAAAATTTTCATATATTCATGAAAAGATATTTATTATATATTGATTATAAATAGATATTTGATATTTTTCATTATTATATATAAATAAATTTTCTGATCATTCAATATTG
>CAXAMN010021361.1:2076267-2089499 GCA_963970005.1 Durusdinium trenchii
GTGGGGGGGGGTCTGAATTGAGCGATCAATTATTAGACCCGGACGTCCCAACACTTGCTTCGCAAGACAAACTCAAGGTATCCCCTAAAGGGCTACCTTTCGTGAAATTTCAATAAATGATGCACTATTCGGCGTCCATTGCATCACTCGCATCACCAGACCCCATTTTCACTGCTTTTCTGACCCTCGCTTTGGAGCGCTCTCCCCCAGCAAGCTCCGGGTTCACCCTTTGAAATGGTGCCTTTTCGCGGCCTACCCCCCCCGCACACCCCCTTAACTCGCTCTAAGAGCTCAAGCCTAGCCTATCGGCTGGCTTTCGTAATAAACTATAAATATGTTAAGTGAACATATTTCCTCCCCCTATTATAGTAACCAAGCCCACCCTCTGCCCCCTTTGTTTTCCATCTCTTTCATCCTGCAATCCTCTTCCATTTCCTCTTCCTTTCTAAATCACACTAACCAAAGACAATGTCACCAAATGGTTTCCCAACACAGTCCACCGTTCCCCATTCAATTTCCTTCTCACCCAAATCTTCCCAATCAAACCACTGATTGGACACTTGCTCGTACGACGCTCATGGTTCACACAGAATCCCATCAACCATCATCAGGTCCAGGTCATCACCTCATCATCCAGGTCATCACCTCATCATCCATCATCGGGTCATCACCTTTATTAGCGGGATTTGGTCTCCAATACCTGCAATCTCAAACTTTGTTGACCTTGAAAGGGGGTTGATTAATCCGACACCGACACTAATTTGCCATAATTGTATGCACTGTACATCTTACATCTGTTTTATAGCAAATCTTGAAGTTTTGTAGGTAATTTCCTGAGTGGTGAGGAATGGCATTGAGTTCCATTCATTGTTTTGTTATTGGCAAAGGGTAAGGCTAAGTCAGAGATTTGTTGCTTCTCTTTCAAGATGTCAAAAGAAAAACATATTTTGAAGAATGATTACTGTGCATGTCTTCAACCTTCACCATTCGATCCAATTCTTTTAGCAAGTTTCCCGTTGGTCAAAGTCTTCCAAAGGAAGGCATATTGCACCACTTGCATGAAGGCCTCAAGAGCATCTGATTGCTTGACAACGTGCAGTTCTACCAACCATCCGCCATGATCCAGGTATATAGTGGTGTTGAATCCATTTTGGCCTGCTAGGTCCAGTACTGGGTCCATGTCTCCTTCAAGTATAACATTGTGCAGCCTGGACACCCGCTGCTTGTTGTCTGCAGCTCCACCATGCCCACCCTCAATGTTCTCATAGTAGAAGGTACTATCCTGCCATGGGGTTGATAGACCTTCGATCAGGACGCGGCTTCTTCCACTGAAACAAAGCAGCATGAACCAGAACCACTAATTATGTTGGATGATGTTGGAGAGCATGATTAAAAAACAAGAAAGCTGGACACCTACATACAGAACACTGCCTGGTGCTAGAGCGCTGAGAAAAGGATACCAATAGACCCCACGGTAAATCCCTGCTTGCACAGGTCAGTCAGTGCGAGGCATATCTCACTATATTCTCAGTATTTCTCAGTTCAATTCACCACAGCAAGCCCTTCACAAACATGTCCTTGGCCGTGCCATGCCCTAAGAGCTTGGCAACCATCTTCCGGGCATGGCCTGGAGCTCAAAGGGGCTAGTGACACCTCTTGGCACATCGGAACAAACATGAGCCAGTTGACGAGCCATCCCTGTTCAGTACGGATGTTTTGAGCAGCATGCTGTGGAATTGAAAGGTCGTTTTCCCATGCGCAACCGTGCATTCGGGGTGGAATTGACATGGAACAGAAGTGTAAAAACCTTGCACATACATCTGGTAGGTGGCTTCGACTTTGTCTGGCGGAACCTACAATCCAAATCACCAACAGTAGGAACAACCCGGACCTTGCAAAACAGGGAAGACCAACAAGGAAGGCCAATGTTCAAAGGTTCGAACAATTAGTTGGGAACTGGTTTCATTACCCTCAACGCTCCAATATTTAAAAGTATCTGGGTTTATCGTTTACCTTCTGCTTGGTATGCCCATGTTATGCGCATGACGGTCAACCACTCCCCAGGTCAACCGGTGCCGTGGTGTCAAACCACCGTGCTCTCCGGTCTTCGACCCCCGGACGTCCTGGGTGGACGCGATCGTCTTTCGTGGAGGTCACGAACCTCGGAGCGCCGCTGGCGCCGATGCGATGGCCCACGCTGGTGGGGTCTTGCAAGCGTCATGCACAGTTTTGGGGAGGGGCGCCGCTCAAAAAGACCTTTGAGCACCATTTGATACCTTTGAGCACTGTGTAGTGTAATTTGGTCAGGTGCCCATCGGCGCTCTGCTCTTGGCTTAGAGCCCAGGACGGCTCCGATGCTGCAGGACCTGACTAACCACTGATTGGGTATGGACCGGTATGGATGTATATAATAGGCATAGTTGTGTTTCTTTCATTTCTTTGGCGAGTACTTGTGCGCGGTATCTTGTCCGTAGTATCTGGAAAAAAAACAACAGTACTCTCGATTCTGATCAACGTCTACTTGTTTTGATCCAAATCTGTTCGTTGGACCAGTTTGATCCAAACTAGGCCTCGAAAGAGAAACACCCGCCGAGAGGCAAGGCTGCGGGATAGGTGGCATCTTCCTTCACAAGATGATAAGGTGAGTACCTTGGATGCAAGCGATGCACCAGTCTTCACTTCCTATTGAAGAACAGGAACGCGACATGCCACGAGATAATTCAATCATCTCGTGCCAAGCTCTTTGACCTTTCCTGAAACGAAATCTTGGCACCTGATTTGGAGCCACTCAGGCTGGGATGCTGCAAAAAGGCCAGGGGTCCAGGGATTGGTGGCAAAAGCTAGCAGGGTCAGTTCATCTGCAGGGTTCAACCGTCTGGGGGTGAGTATTTGAAGCAGGGCATTGGTGCACCGGTGAGCTTGCTGACCAGTGGAAAACTAAAGACCTAGACCTATCCCTTTTGGGGACCGCGGGGTTGTCCCGAGCAGAGATCAATTCACTTGGTAGCCGACTTCCGCTCCCAAAAACTTGCTGACTAGCTGCTAGCTGATGCTACAGCTAGCTTTGGAGACATGCGGATGCGGGCTCCAACCCGTGAAGCAAGGTCTTCACATGACCCCGGTCCTTGTGTGTCAACCTCATGTTAGGTCCTTGCGGCACATGTTTCATTGCCCAATTGAACATTACACGGTCACACATGAAAATGACTGAAGAGGCCTTAATCACCTGGTCATCGTGCTTGTACAACCCTCAGTACAACCCTCAAGAAAGCCGACCCGCGGCGGGTCGGCTCAAACGACGGCTTTTCAAGCGACGTCTAACGTCTTCACTCCTCGACGCACCCCGAGAAAGGCACCTCTCTCGCCACAGAAAAACATGCAGGCAGAAAGTGAATCCTCTAAGGCACTTATGCAGAAAGTCGTCCCAATCGCTGGTGCTTGGATCACCTCAGTGATTGAGAATGGACTATTTCTGTGGCATTCTGATCCCAAAAGCCTGTGACGCTAAAACACAGAAACCTTCAACTGAAAACGGTCTTTGAAGGACTGGGACTCTGGGACCCCTGAAATTGATCTCGTTGAGTCCCAAATGTTGTGCAAAAGGAACGGGGCATTGGCAATTGGTTTGTCTGCTTGGGACTTGTCTTGTCCATGTTGCTTGTCGAAGACTGCAGCTGCTGGGCGGGATTGTGGTTACCTCTTGAACGGAAATGAGTTTGTTAGGTATTTGAACCAAACTCGCCGGTGTTTTGGCAGCTCTAAATTTCATGGGTTTCGTCGTGACCGAGCTGCCATACTCTCCCATCCAGCTGGGGCCAGCCAGCAAAATGCTGAAGCGCTTCATGTCCTGGGCGAGTGGCTTGCAGCTCATCTAACTGGCCTGCACTCTGCAATCTGTCGCAGTTTTCCAGTCCAGGTGTTTTTCTCTTCCGGGAGGGTTAGGTTACTGGTTGCAATCCCTCTTTGAAATCTCAATTCAGTATTGACAGGCTTTCTATGGTTTGCATCTTCTTTTACTCTTGCAAATAGTTTGGAGTGTCCACCAGTTTTTCCCAAACCTACTGGTGTGGGCAGTTAGCAGTATCGACCAACAAATGATCAACTATCAGCTCTTGGTATGGTAGGCCGGGCTTTAGCTCTCACCCAGTCAAAACCAAGGCTCCAGCAAAGGCACTTGGCAAACCACTGCACCCAACAATTCCCGCTTCTCCCGCGTCAGCCTCATCAAACTGAATCGTCAGCGCAAAGCGCATTAAAAAAAGGGGCGGTCAAACACCTGGGGAGCACTGAAGCACATTCAGATTCTTTGCAACAAGTTCTTTCTTTCACACCATTCATGAAGACCACCCCCCATCCAAACTATATATATATATGATATATTGTCATTGATTGTAATTGTATGTAAATATATAATTGTCGATATCTGCAACCTCTAACTCCAAATACCTCGAGGTCTTACATGTCACATCATGTTTCAGTAGCCTCTCTAGTACGTAGGTTCTTTTTTCCAACCCAGGGCTGAAACAACTGTGTGCTTTGAAAAGGGTTTGGAGCTATTGAGAAACTCTCACAATCCAAAGCGGAGACGCACGCAAACCAAAAACACTGAGGGCGAAGAATAGAACGCACCACAACCCAATCCACCCATTGCTTTATTCCAAGCAACATGTTTCCGACCAGCAGACCGCCATTGGAGCCGCCCTGGACCGCCAGCAACGAGCGGCTGGTCACTTGGCGTTTCAGCAAATCTTCTGCGACCTTGGTGCGAAGAAGGGCTGCTCCTGGTCAAGACCAAGGTGGTTCCAATGATTTCTTGGAAGAAGCCCTCCTCCTCTTCACCAGTTGATCCTGGTGGCTAAATACTTGGGGGAGATATTCCAATTTCCTGACTAATCATGCCCCAATCCGTCCAGCTTGGGCTCCCCAGTCCCAAAACACGCACTGCATGATCCTGACACAGTCTTGGTTCCGCTTCCATCGTTCGATCATGACTCGGAGCGTTTTGGCTATATACTTGTTCAATCGGTCTTCCCTTTCCAGGGCATTGCAGGTCAAGCACCAGCTACTGCCAGAACAAAAAAGGACTGTAACAAGGAGCGCCCTTTCCAACAGCAAAACCGATGATTTACGTTGTCCTCTGGACCACACGGTTGCGGCCAACTGCAAAGGTCCGGTCATTCGGGGGACGGCGTCAGCGCCCCCTTGAGGCAGAATGACAAACCCACAGGGGCAAATAGAAGCAGCCGCTCAAAACCTGAGTCTGCTATTTGCTGCTAGAACCTGTTTCCATCAACCCTGACGGCTGTGGCCCGAGGCGAGAAATGGAGTTCCACCTGTTCATCAGCAAATGAATTAGTTAGAGTTAGAGCACTGGAACAAATCAGTTATGTAAGAACAGGACATCCACGCTTGGCAAAAAAGAACCTCCAGTGATCTACAGGATTTCTGCAGGACTCAGTATCTCTCCATCTCTGATAGAACAGCATCGCGCCAAAAAAAAAAAAAACATAACCAGAAGTGTAAACCCTTGTGCACTTGCCAATCATTGCAGGGTCCTCAGCATGGGTGAGTTATCCATTACGGCATGGCAAAGGGATAGCACCTGAATGTGCCAAAACATGCCAAAACCAAAATGGCATCGAATGGCCACAAAAAAGGACACACAAGTGACCAATATAGCCACTCTCAACCAAACTTTGACTTCGAAAAGTTCATGTTGAAGAATGTTAAACTATATATACAAAGCTGGCTTTCGATCCCTGTTGAAACCAGTCACATGTCCATCTGTTTTGTGGTTGCTGCTCTAAGTCCCTCTTCATGTCAGATAAGCGGCCGCTTCGAAATCCTCATAGGCTTTGTTGCCTCATGACACAGCTCCACTCGAACATGTCACCCAACCTGCATGACTCCATGACCCGACAAGACTCCAACTGGGTCCTCATCTGGTTGACAGCACATTGCTCTCCTCATCTGGTCGACAGCGACCAAGCTTTTCACTGACCAACATCCACCCAAAAGGATCCAAAAGGGACCATGACAAAACTTTCTGCTGTGCGAACCACCGGAGCTTATGATGGAGGAGTCAGCAGGGCCTAAAGCGACACCCATTTGCAATCTCTGGAACTTACACCCAACCGTTACTAGATGGTGCAGCTCTTCATTTTGGTCAAGTTAGCTGATTCCACAAGGGTGGGGGATTCAAATCATTCGGGGCAAAAAATAGACTGAGTCGAAGCAGTTCAATAACTATGGCTGATGGACAACATCCTGCACCACCAAAGAGATCACAAAAGCGGGGATTGTCTTGGTTCCTAGGTAGCGAGGGTTTGTGCATCAACAACGGATTTCTCGTACTCTGGGAGAAAAGTCTGAGCTACGGTCACAACGCGGTCGTTCGAGAGGCAAAAAATGGTTTTCACTGCCATTCAATATTTTCACTGCCATTCAATATGCTGCAATCGGATGCAGTCGGTATAATAAAGCCAGGCTATCATCACCTATGAATATACTGTCTGATCCCTAGTTACAGTGACCTAATTACCAGAGAGTTGCCATTGCTCACACTAGTAACTAGTATAGAATGAGACCACTCCAGTCTGACACACCTAGAAAGTTCCTAAAGATCCATCCAACCGTCCTTCAGCTTTCCTTAAGGCGCATCAAGTGTGGAGTACAAAGTGCAGCCGCTTGTCGGCTCAGTGGCAGCGAATTCTTGGAAACGCTCAGGGTGAGCCCAAAAGCAAAGCACGGCTTGGGCACCCCCCACCTACATTTCGCCAAAGACCCCTCACAGAAAAAGGTTCTTGGGCACAAGAATTGTTTATTGGATTGGGAGGTCAATAATTATAGCAGTGATAACCTCATGTAAGACCAATACTAATTTTGGACAGAAAACTTAACTTAACACATTCAATATTGCTTTCCCAATATCTTTTTGATTGTATCTTTCTGTCGGTTGTTTGGTTTCCCATTTGCCATTAAACTTACTGTAATGGCTATCATAAATTTAACGGTTCATTTCTGTCGGTTCCTTAATGTCGGTTCTCTGGTTCCCTGCCCCCCAATGGAGGGGTCTCTTGTGGAGCGTCGATCTGTAGGTCGGGGAACAGCCCAAGATGGGAGTTGAGAAATCAGTTGCCAACTCCGCAGTTCAGGGTCATTAGCCCTTGATGCCCCGCAGGCCATGCTGGGCCTAGGGTAAAATTGTCGGCGCGGTCAGGTAGCGTGTAGCATGGCCCGTGATCCAATCACTGATGTCTTGGTTCACTCCACCGTTTGTAGCCTGAACTCACGCAGCAAAGCACATAGACTGCACTTTCGGAAGGACATGATTTGCGATGGTTACTGCAGGATAAAGAGGCGCTACAAGGAAAACAGTTTTGGCAATGTCACACACTTTACATGGCACCAAGCTACGGTTCACTGCAGTGGGAAACTTGAGGCTGTCCACAAATGCATCTGAGAGCTGACAAAAACTGACAAAACCGACCACCAGAACAGGCGGGGAATCAGAAACACCAGACTGGGACACCGAACTGGCGAACGACTAAGAACTCAAGCACCCACGCAACTCCCCACGTAAAGAATTACTCTACAGCACCCACTTCCAAGGTAAAAGCACCGGTCCGATCAACAAAAACTAAGTTCCTTTCAGTTCAGATCCCTTAGCCTTTTGCGCTGATGATTGATGATTATTGAAGTATATTGAAGTCCTCACTACTCTAAAGTCTAGTGTCCGATCTTCTTTTTTCTCACTGGCCATGTGAACCACCCTGAACCATGAGAGGTCAACGGCGTTGCACTTTTGAGAGGGCAGGGTGTAGTGGGGGCTCTTGCCACAGTGCCCAGCAGCCTTGAGATCACACCGCTTGCTGATGACCTGGAAATTCCAATGGAAGCATTTCTCGTCGTTCTCACAGGCCGTCGCGCAGGCTACAGCGTTGGTGACGCCCGGCACCCCATTGATGTAGTCGCCATAGAGCCAGGCGCCCTTCTGGCCAATGAGGTTGGCATCGGCCAAACCTGAGGGGTTTGGTTCGGCTCCGACAGTGGCTTTCTTCGGCCAATCAGTGCTTTCTTCGGTGAGGTGATTCCAACCCAAAGCCACAGAACAACAGCAAACCAGTTTGGGGAAGCTGCAGTTGGGGAAGCTGCAGAGGTCTACCCCTGCGGGATTTGTCAGCCAAATTTAACTGCCGGCTGGCAATCATGGTGATCTTCCGTTGCGGCATGTGCTCTGCATTGTTTCCCGTTCTATTTGGAATTGCTTTGGGAGGAGCATGCAAAGCTGAAATGGCATCTGTTTGTTTGGCAATTTGGTCTTCCATAGCTGCAAAGGGCTGTGAACAGGCAAGACAGTTCTTTGCAGCTAACTTCCAAACAATATAGGCTTAGCAAGCATTTACTTGGACCACCTGTGGTGCTGCGGGTGTCACTCTGGTTGACCAACCAAGCGGTTCAAAGCATGCCTCTAGAATTTACAACACAGTGAACACTTTGTTCAACAAGTGTGGGAGCTTTTGGGACATGACAGGCGTATACTCTTCCTATGCTTCCCTAAACTAACACGGTCCGGCATGGAACAATCATCAGGTTTTCAGTGTTTTTCCGATTTTGTTGATTTGATGTTTTTTTTCTCTCTCTCTCTCTATCTCTCTCTTTCTCACCCTCCGAGCACCAGCTAAACGGTGCCTTTACACCTGCCGATTGATGATCGAACAGTGATGGATCCAATTTGGCTCTCCAAGTAGCTCTCCAAGTGTGCTTCGCGGTAGAACCTCACGGTGGCCAAAGTGACGGCCAAAGGAACACATCTGAAACCGTTGCCGCTGGTGAAGCCGTGTTTGCCCAAACAAATAAATCAAGCTGCAAATCCCATCTGCATATATATATATATATATGTATGGTCTTTTGGGCGCTTCTAGAAGCCAGGATGAGCTGAGTAAAGCCACCAAACCACTTGGTGTATGTATGCACATGGATCAGCATGTTCCCAACACACCTCTGCCTGCTCACCCGGCTTCCTGGATTCTCAGTCCAACATGGCCCAAGGCACGCGATCAAATCGTCGCCCTCCAAATGTTCGGGAGCCTGCGTCAGGGTAAAGAACATGGCCGTCCAAAGTGGTTTGGCTGTCAAGGTTTCCAATGAAACACTGATGGTTTAGAGTTAAGAGATCGGCCTGGAGCCTCACTCTGGATTTTGTTCTAAAGGTGTTTTTTTGTTAATCATTTGGTTATCTTTTTGTTAGGGTTTGTGTACATCGTTTATTTAAATTGTTTTTGTCATTTATTTATGGTTTGTTCCTGCTGCCTGGCATACTGAATACAGAAAAAAATAAATGCAAGAGCGGAGAAGAAATGATAAAAACCATTATGCCGCCAAACGATACAACAACGATACAAAACCTATTTTCACTGCTCCAGTCTTGTGGCTGTGAAGATCTCATAAGTTTAGAGTGTAGAGAACCCCCGATTTCCCAATGTTCATAAGTAAGTTGAACATCAACCGATGAGCACGGAATGAATCACAGGTGTTCGCACCATGATCATAGTACGATCATAGTTACATGTTAGCAGTTAGCCCCTCCAATCTTCTAAGTAGAATCAAGGATCGATGTCACCCACCCACACCCGCCTGCGGAACCTCAACATCTTCAACTGGTGCTTGAGGTGCTGGTGCTGCAGGAGCCACTGGTGCCGCTGGGGCGACAGGAGCCACTGGTGCCGCTGGGGCAACAGGAGCCACTGGTGCCGCTGGGGCGACAGGGGCAACAGGTGCGGGAGCCGCAGGCACAGGGGCGACAGGTGCAGCCGGCACAATGGGCGCCGCCGGGGTCTCTGCGGGGGCCGCAGGCTGCTCCTGTGCTGATTAAGATGCCCGGAATAGCAGCACGATGTCATCGCCCACCCAGTACACAGAGAGATTGAGAGAATGAACAAATATTCTGGCCGGTTCCTGTCAATCAGGCTCTACGTAAGTGGACTCTATGAGGCCCAAGCTTCTGAGATCTTCTGAGACATGCTACTACGCTCCACCCTGCCTCCGGTTCGGCCTCCGGTTCGGCTTCCGCCGGCGCTGCCACCGGGCTCTCCGGCGCGGCGTCTGGTGCCGCGGCCTCGGGCGCGGCGTCCTGCGACGCGGCGAGGACAAGGAAGGCGAGCGTGGCGAGGAGGCGAGCCATGACGCGGTAGCGGTGGATGACGAGGTGGAGCGGGGCTGAAATGGCTGCGGTGCGGACGTGACGAGAAGAGAAACGAACGAGAAGGGTCTCGGCAAAGAGCCAGCAAAAATGATAGGTGCTAGTTTGCTTTTGAATGAGTGTTGATCAATGTCTTAAAACCGAACTGTTAATCAAGGTCTCAATTGTTGTATGTATACAAACATTTTAACATATTGTACCCGCCAAGTCCGACGGGAAACTGCAAGTCACCTTGTGAGTATAAATGAGCCTGTAAGTAAGCTAATAAGTTTCCCTGGAAGAAATCCTCACTTGATGTCATGCTGGAATCTGGGCAGAATTATGAGTCGTCACAACGTCTTGACATGTCTTAACTTGCCGTGCCACTGGAGGCCCTCTCTACTTCCACACGCGCACACACTCTGACATTGGTTTTCAGTTAACTCAGTTCCCACGTTGGGAAGGAAGGTGAGGGAACGGAAAGGCGAATGGGTCCGGTGATTAGAAATGTTAAAACATTGTTTCACTCGCTCTGCTGGCTGCACTTCACAAGCGGCTGAAAGCTGCGGTGGGAAACCTGTTTGTGGGGAAGGTATCGTGGAACAACCATGAAAGCAAAGAAAAGAGATTGGAACGGCTTGGTCAAAAGTTCAAAACTGTCGCAGGTACGTGAGTCGAGCGTCCTCGACTCATATCACAGGAATCGTGCAGCGTCTTCGTTGGTCGCTGACTGCACGAATCCCCAGCGAACCCCTGCCTTATGGAGTAGTGGTGGTGGAAACAGTGGCATTGAACCCTTTGGTACAGGGGGTGACACACACACTGTGCCGCTTCGCGGCGCTCGTGTGAAACACCTCAATAGTCACCTAAAAAGCCTTAGAAACAAAAGAAAAGAAAGACAAAAAGAGCAGCGCTAAGAGGGCAAGAAGGAAAGGTAGGTGTAGAAAAAGTGAATACTTAGCCCTTGACTGGGGAAGGGAAACGAGCCTCAAGAGCAACCTAAAAAGCCCAACAAACGACGAAAAGCGCAAGAAGGAAAGCGGGGGGCAGGGAGGGGGTGTATGTTCATGTGTGTGTCTGAATACCTAGCACTCTAGAGTTACTGATTACTTAGCAGAAATGAATTAAATGCAATAGTTAGGGAGCGGGACTTTAGTCTTAGACCGCCCGGGTAGGATAGACTAGAACAGGGACAACAAAGGGAAAGGCACCGACACACAATAATTAGGTCGGGATAAGAACGCGGTGGGGGAGGGGGGTTGGGAGACCTGCCTGAAGGGGGATGAATGCCGTTTTTAAGCCCGGCGGCTTGTCAAATCCCGTTTTTTGGCCCGGCGGCCGTGGAAGCAGTAAATTCAGTTAAGGTTGATCAAGTGGTGAATTCCTGTGTGAAAGGTGGAAAAGGTCAGTTACACGATTTCCGGCATGAATGCAGCGCCCCAGTGACGGGGATCACACTCACCACCCGAGTGGGACGGCTGAGCGGCTCACACTCTGACATTGGTTTTCAGTTAACTCAGTTCCCACGTTGGGAAGGAAGGTGAGGGACCGGAAAGGCGAATGGGTCCGGTGATTTGAAATGTTAAAACATTGTTTCACTCGCTCTGCTGGCTGCACTTCAGAAGCGGCTGAAAGCTGCGGTGGGAAACCTGTTTGTGGGGAAGGTGTCGTGGAACAACCATGAAAGCAAAGAAAAGAGATTGGAACGGCTTGGTCAAAAGTTCAAAACTGTCGCAGGTACGTGAGTCGAGCGTCCTCGACTCATATCACAGGAATCGTGCAGCGTCTTCGTTGGTCGCTGACTGCACGAATCCCCAGCGACCCCCTGCCTTATGGAGTAGTGGTGGTGGAAACAGTGGCATTGAACCCTTTGGTACAGGGGGTGACACACACACAAAAAACTGTCTTTCTTGTCAAGAACTCAGACATGTCACCGTCTTACAATCTTACACCAAACATTTTGGATTCTGGGGGATAGCATGGAGCCAAACCCCATTCACATCCCCCGCATCGTGCGCTGCATTTCTAGAGTCTACAGCCTATAGAGAGTTATCTGAAGAATAAGTTTAATCCTTTTTCTCGTTTTAGAAACCTCCCAGCCGAGTGGCGGTTCGCCTTCTTGGCTGCCTGGTGCCACCGGGGTCCATATTCCCCGCCCCCGCGGATGTTGGCGTCGATCCACACGCCGCCGTGCTCCAGCCACGCGATCCCGCGAGCGCCCGAGTAGACTGGGGTGAGAGAAATCTCGAAGCCACCGTAGCCATAGAGCCTCAAACGCAGGCACCCAAACTTAGCCAAAGCGTCAGCGTTGCAGAAACAGGTTATGTTTGTTTGATTTTTTTCCCATGTGAGCCTCGAAGTTTCTGAGAAACTTTGGGATTGGGATTTCATGAGCTGAAGATGTCACCCAGGGTTTCACCCCTTGGGTTCTTTCTGAAGATCCCAAAGCGATCCGTTTAAAACCCAAGGCACTTTGCCAAAGATGCCGTGGTGCACATCAAATCAACAAAGATCAACAAAGGGTGGATTTGCCATAGCCCCTTTCAGGCTTCTTGGCTCAAATCTAACAAACCTCAAGCGGTTTACATTAAGTTCAGCCAGAAGAAGTTCTTGGCGTTTGTGGTGAAAATGCTCAAGGGCTTTAACTATCCAAGGGTTGGGAAAACTCAAGGACTTCTTGTCACATACAAAGCCGCAACCGTAATTTGCTTGAACAAATGTACAACAATAAAATCATATAAAATCAATCAGTTTGCACTTGTAATCTATAAATGCAACCTCGTGGTTGCTGTTTTTTTGGGGGTTGGTAGTGCAATATACAAGTACAATCTTTTTATTTACAATGGGTCTGTGAACCACAGAAACATCCGCAACCAACACATACATCCGCTGAAAAATACGTCCAGGGAAAAAAACGCCTGTGGCTCACCAACAAACGCTGTTAGCTTATGTATCAACGCCCGTGGAATATTAAAAACAGAAATATCGGCAAACTCAAATAAATATAAGGCTGTGACTCCAAAAGATGTTGTTCACGCTGCAGATCGAAAAC
>CAXAMN010021361.1:2108667-2122045 GCA_963970005.1 Durusdinium trenchii
GAAACAATGAAAGCGATGACCTTCGATAAATCTTTCGCGGAAAAAAAAAACTTTCGCGAACCTCATCGCGAATCTTTCGCGGATGGTTCTAACAACATCTGAAAGGCTGTTTTATATAAAACTCCTTACACGGGGTTTTCGATCAACTCCCATATGTTTTTTTGATGTGTGTGTGTGTGTTTCTGTTTGCCCGTGTATGGGCACCGTGGGCGCTCTTGGAAGATTCGGCTAACAGCTAGCGAGCGTAGCCAAGCTTCGGTGAGTGCCAAACCCAGCTCTCTCCTTCTTCCTTACCTCACAGGGCAAGTTCATTGGTGCTGCGTGTTTGGTATGGACTTCTGGCCAAACTCAACAGAGAGAATCCACGATCGCTTGGATGACATGGATACTGCCTCAATCCCAAAAGGTTTCAAATATGTTTATGTTGACTGTGGCCTCACACAACCCAAGGAGGTGTTTATGACATTGCCCCCATCCAACAAACATAGAATGGAAGTGTAAAATTTGCCCTCTGTTGTAGAAGAATATGGTCTTCCAAGGGTACATTCAGAATTCATGCTTGGAGGAGGAGGGCTTCCCAAGTTGAACTTCTTTTCGCTGCAAGAAACGAATGATCGGTTTACTCATGTTCCCATGGGGAAGTTGGCTCACCACCCCAGTACTTGCCGTGGACATCCCAGAATGCCCAAAGGTGCCAGTGCCAGTGCCCTTCTTCCAGAGTCCAAAACAAACACAGAAAGACTTCCGAATGAACATGTCCAGTCACAAACTCCAACCCGCAAAGCTTCTAGTCGACAAGTCTTGAGCATCAGTTTCACCTGGTGGGTTGATGGAATAAACTAAATGTGTGCAACTGTTGACCGCCTTCACCAAACCAGTGAGCATTCTGAGTATAGCTGCTCCCTTCAGTAACTTCAGTAATTGGTGAAAAATATTCCACACATGAATGCTGCATCCTTTTCTTGCTAAACAATCATATGAATACACGTGACTGTAACTTCATGTCGAATCTTCATCCGTATCCAACAAGGCTATTCAAAACTAAATACAGGCATCACGTTCGGCAAACATCTCTGAACTTGAATTCAACCCTCAACAGCCACACATATCTTATATAAATAATATAATGTCAAAGCAGCACAGCTTCAAACCAAATTCACGAGTGTGTCATCCAGAGTCAGCCAGCCCAAATATTGAGGCACCCCCTTTGCTTGCCGGGGACCGCTTGTTTGTTGCCAGCTCTTCTTGCTTGAAAGGCCCGCGGGCACTTCGCATGTTGTGACACGAACGGAAGCGTTGGGTTATGCCACTGCTTGCTCCGAAAAGCCACGGGCCAAGGTGGCCAAGGTGCTCAAGGCATCCAAGTCCAAGACCAGCTCCCAACTCACTTCAGCCGCAGGCTTTTGATATTCCTCGCACGATCAGACGTCGTGCCGCGCCCATCCGCTCAGCTTGATCAGTCCCATTTTCGGACCAAACTCCCGGCAACGAACAATCCATTCGTCCCTTCAGGGTCAAATTTATAAACAGTTTTGGACAAAGCGTGGTACATGGGCTGTTGGGCTGTGTCAGGACCCAGGAGGAGGGGATTTTCGGACTTCTACGTAACTGGCCTACAGGTGACGCCACAGACTCTCAACTCTCATCTACATGAATGTGATTGAAAATCATTGAACGTCACTGGTCAAATGCATTTCGCCAGCAAACGAATCCCAAAAGATCCCATGTGCAGACATTTCCCGCTGAGCGGGCCAATTCACAAACATTGATCGTTTCCGGACCTCACGTTACAAGAACGTCCTCAGCCTCCATCCTTTTCGTATCTCCCGCCTCCAAAGTGCAACGCCTCCAAATGCCCTTCACATGATCTGCATCTTGCCAGAAGTTGTAGTAAAGGTCATCCACCTTGGAGCCACCGGCTGCCTTGTGGCCTCCGAAAAAGGATTGGCCAGAAAGACCTGATGATGGCTGACAGGCATTCACAACATTCTACATCATGTCCTGCATAACATGTGCATCTGTTGTATTTTCGGAGATGCGGGTCTTCCCCACAAAGCGAAACCCTTGAGAGTTCACTGCTTCATATCGTGCTCTGTTCATTTTGGGGCTCCTTTCGTCCCGACGAACTCAAACTAAAGATCAAGCGCGCACCAAATCTGCTCAACCAAGCTGCCTTCGTCACATATGCAATCTTGTCCTGCCGCAACCCCAAGCTGCAGCCTATGCCGGCCTATTCCTCAAAGAAGGTACATGGCACACGGTACATAGATAAAGTGCTTCTTGAAGCTAAACACGTGAAAAGAAAAACAGTATCGGTAGGACAACTCAGATTCCCACCCAGTCACCAGTCATTAGGCGACCAAGGCAAATAAAAGCAAATGCTTAAACATGACTGACGACTCAAATAGCTCCCACAAGAAGCTTTCACACCGATAAAATGGTCTTGGGTGAAGGTGACGCCTTCAGGGACTTTTCAACATATATAGTAGGCGCTACACTCCTTGAAAAGATCATGGAAGTGGAAAGCTTTGAAAACCACCGGTTTATAGAGGAAAATCGAAGGGGCCAGGCCAGGCTATCCGCTTTCCTTGATTGTTCCAGGTAGTGCAACCCTGGGGACTAAACCCCCCACCCAAGCTCAGCTCAGTGCAGTGGAGAGGGCAGGTACCTGGTTTGTTGGCTTAGCATGGCCTATCATGTCATGGCCTGGCATACTGACTAGAAGCGTAGAGGGCCTCTCACTGGAAACGGTGTATTGTGTACTGCTGCACCTTACACAAGTTGGTTTTGAGCGTCCTGCACAACATCTCCATCACATCTGCGGAGAAGAGATGCGGAGACACCAATTACTGTAGTTTTATGGCTTTATCTGCAGAAACATCAGGATCAAATGCCAACCCCGATTAATCACCCCTCCTTGAGGGGTGAAGTTGTCAATCCGGTCCTAGCTCAACATTACGGCTGCTTTGCGTTCTTCAACTTTGATAAACACCAAACAAATCAACCACGGCACAGCAGGCAAACGCGGTTTTTGAGTCCTTGCTCTCCAAAATCTCCAAGATCTTGCCATACATCTTCGTCCCTTCTGGGTGCCCAAACTTCTTGAAGGTAACTTCCTGAGATTGTCATAAGCCGACCATCTATGGAGGATCCAATCTCCTCTTTGCACTTTGCCTCCACAGACCACTGACCCGGCCACCGAGGAACAAATTTGGGGCACAAATTGAAGTGGATCCCGGATCCCAGCAATTGTTAAATCTTGGTTTGTGCTGCATACACTTGCATACACTGCCGTTTCGTCCGTCTTGGCGTTTCCCTTAACTCATTTCGCCCGAAACCCATCCCACCATGTCCATATATCCCACACTTTACAGTCAACAGCCTCCCATCCACGCCCAACTGCTCCGGTGCCCACGGCAAAACACGCGCGCGCGCATGTTTAAAGGTCACGTGTATCGATACGCTGCGTCACGGGTCGTTGTTCTCTTTGGCCCAGCTGAGGCATTTCTCTCCATTGATCTCTTCAAGCCACAAATGCGGATCTTCAGCCATGGCCTTGACACGGCCGATTGTACGGCGCCGAGGAAGGACATCCCCTCCAAATGGCCGCGACAGGTGACGGGTGGTCTGTGGTCTGTGGTCTAGCCCTAAGAGAGAAAAGCGTGAAGCTAATCCGGCAGCAAGCTACGTGATCTACTTTGGGGGAGAAGCGAACCGGATTTCATCCTTTGGAAATCATTGGGGTTCCGAATTCCGGTACATAGTGGTGCACAACGAGCTGCAGCGATTGTGGATTGCCCTCGGCGAAAAGCGCGAGAGCTGGCGCCCAAGAACGCCAGGGAGGCCGGCAGAAAGTGGAAACGAGCCTGCGGCATGGATTGGGTGCTTTCTCGTGGACTCACCAAAGCCATCCCAAATCCTCCATATTGAGTTTTTAACAAAAGATATATTAATTTAAAAAGTAACTACTCTTCTGACTCATCCAGTCTAGTGTCACGGAAAGAGCGACTAGATGACAAGCCAGCCAGGTCGAAGAACAATTCTCCATTGGCTTCAGTGTGCAATCCCTTGGGCACCCATGGTAGTTCAACTCGATCTTCTGAGCACATCAATAACAAATTAGACAACCCCTTAGACCAGTTGTGCTGCTCTACTCTTCCAAACCATGCACAGCATCTTAGTTGCAGAGTGGCTTAGTTGCAGAGTAGCTACTCTCCTCCCCTCCCCGGTTTTGGACGTGCAGTGGTTCTGTGATTTTCCTACATAGGCTAGCGGCTAGTAGCTTGCCATGCTTCCCCCCCATCTTCAGCGCCCCAAATTTTCCACAATAACCAGTCTGATGGCCTGGGAAGAAAATACTCTGTGAGGAGGTCCTCTTCGAGATACAAATGTCGAGGGGAAGCTCCTGGATGCCCTCCCAGTGCTGGAGATGCAAAGGAGCATGGAAGGGCACGCGCAAAAGCGGGCTTTGAGTCTTCGAGCAGAAACGGCAAAGCACACCCCGCAAACATTGTGGCTAGGAACATTGTGGCAAGAAAGCAAAGGACGCTACTAGGAACAAGTGCATCGCTTCTAGTAACAAGTGCCTTACTAGTAGTAACAAGAAGCTAGTAGAAACAATATATAGATAATTCTGCTCAGTCGTGGGATGTCGTGGGGTGCTCACATGTAGGAATGCCATACAGTTTGGCCATGTGGCGGTACAAGCACCAAGATGCTTAGTGTGAATACCGCAGTCCTTGAGTGAGAGGCTCTACCAAAAAGGACATACAGTACATACCCCTGCCCCTCGTTTTTCAGCCTGCCAAGGTTCGCTGCCACAAAAAAGGATCTTGATCAAGTTTATCTGTCGAACTCAGGACACCTAGCGAGGCTGTGCCAAACTCCCTTCTATAACATCTATAACCAATCTGGGACATTTGCTCTCATGAACCCCTCGGTTGAAAAGGATCTACAATAGGATCCTCCTCGACAAGAAAATCGGCATTACCAGTGGCCAGGGACATCCCCAAACCCACCAAGCATGCGCCAAATCTTTATTTTCCAGGAAGTGTTTCCACTGAAATAGCCTATGAGGTTTTGAGATCCTGAGCTCCAGTCACCAACTCAGCCTTTCGCTGCAGCGTCTTCTTTTGGCGAAACGGCGAAACGCGCCAACCGTGAGGACCTAGGTCTTTCGATCCCTCACTGCAGCAGCTCGGTCTGGACTTCTTCGGCTTCAGCAGCACAACGTCCAAACATCCGAAGTGACCAAAACCAAAAAAACAATACACTCTTAGTATCTCAGTTTGATCATCTAAGCCTCAATGTTCCAAAGTGTTTTGTTAGTTATGTTACAGTCTGAGTGATTGAAATGTCTTTTTGAAACATACAGTATGTATCAGTATGTTCCGTACAAGTGGGTGGGTGGAAAACAGGGGCCCAACGACCAACCAACTTCAATATCTGGGCATCTTCTTAAATTTCGCCAGGCACTGCACTTCTTTTGACCAATTGTTCCCTTTATGAAGAGGGCAGCACTTCTGAGCCAGTGGGAAACTCCAGTTGATGTATTTCAGGTATTTTTTGGTCATCATGGCACCATGGTCTCCCAAATTAAATCCACCTAAACCAATCTGAGGCCGAGCTCCTGGCTTTCATTATGACGCCAACCCAAAGAGTTGGAAGGCCACAGCCAAAGCCGCTTGGACAAACCCCTCAGCCTCCTTTCAGAGGTGCGGTGTCATTGCGGCATGCCTGTCTACCGGCAGGCAATCCATTTAGAGCAGAGTGTGTATATAGTGACAAGAGGAAAGGCTACCTTACTAAGTGAATGGTGTTGCACAACAAAGCAATTTCAATTGAACAAAATAAACTTGAAAGCTTTGTTTAATTAGTCACATGGGCCAATAGACTCGATTCGCGACGTTCAGGCAAAAAACGGCGTCTTCTTCACGGAATCTACCTACAAGGGCACTTTGCCACAACTCTTGTGGTGCCTTGCCACCAATTCTCGAGATCCGAGTGATTTTGCTGTTCTTTCTTCGAGTAGTAGGCTTGCTGCGGGTGGTGTGAAAGGGATGTAAATAACAACCTGAGATACATAACATATTCAAATAAAGAAAAACATGTGGGTAGAACTGCATGCCGATACTTGTCATGTTAAACTGTTGATCCCCATGATGACTCAATTAAGCCTTGTATATAGATGTATATAGATTGTATATAGGAGGATGTAGATCGATGAGTTCCCCTCAGCACCACTAGTAAACAGCTTCTAATCAATCTTTGTGCGAAGCCTTTGGTCACTTTGGTCACTGATTCTCTGCTAAGCTATGCTAAGCTGCTTGGGTGGAAGGAGATCAAATCATCCGCGGATCTCTCAAAAACAAAGCGGTGTGGTTCAATTCCAGGCCAAAAACAAAAATGTGGGCCAAACCCCACCTCCGCCTCTCATTTCGGGCGATCTCGCTGCGTTTCTTCGAAGGCCCCGACAGGGCAGAAACGCCAGACCAGCTGACCATCCAAGAAGGGAACACCAGTGATCTTTATATAAATACATATAAAACCACAGAAGACTTGGCTTGCCAAAAGCGTCCTGAAAGGTGTCTAAGATGTCTTCGGTCTTCAGAAAGAACTATATCTCCAAAAAATGAAATACGAACCAATCAAGGAGTGCGACCACTTTCCTATTGCTTTTTGGATTGATTCATCTACTCCTGCCTATACATACGTAGAATATATAGTGTAGGCTTGGCACTTCTAAATTCTAGAGCTTGACACCTTTCAGCCTCAAGAGAAAGAACGTTTCTGCACAAGCTGCTGGCATAAAAGCAAACGCAAAAGTCCTTCTTGGATTGGATGGCCATGCTGAGCTACGAAAACCGTACATAAAAAAGTGGAACCTCACACCATCGAGACCTGAGGAAGGCCTGCAAGGTGTAGAGAAATCAAATGCTTTGGACACTCTCTCCGTCTTTCTCTCTCTCTCTCTCACATCTTTCCCAAAGGGTGGGCCGAGGCTGAAACAGTAACTGTGCCCTAGGCCCTATACATGCAGCACCTCTGTCTTTGCGATCATTTGTGACTGCCAACCAAACTTGGTTGTGCAAGGAAAAGCTACATGATAAAATAGGCTGGCTGTCTGTAGAATTTGATTGTGGAGATAGCTTGACATGTTTTGGCGGTCAACACGTCAAAAAAGAAAGGGTGCAAGCAAAGGCCACACCCCTGCACCCCCACTTTGCAATAGAAACCTGTGCTCGAAGAAAAGAAAACAACAACTATATAACTTATAACTCTGACAGCATGAAAGGATGGGAAGCTCAAACATCACGAAAAACATACTGTTCATCAGAAACATGTGACTTGCTCCATTTCCACGTGGGAGATTGGGAAAATGGGTTCTTCATTTGCACAGAATTGGTCCACAATGACCAGGATGTCCCTACTATCCGAAAATCATCTCACTGTACTTGTCTTTAGGCAGGCTGTAGTGGGCCCAGTGGATTGACATGGTGACTTCTACTTATGCCGCATTTCGGTCATGATGACACGAAATGGCATCACCAAGGGGGGATGAAATGGCATCGCCACCAAAACCTGATCCAGACCATCCACCGCCGCTGGATGGGCGCATGTCGTGGGCATGAGATGGCGTCATCATACGGATCTCTTACTCCAGCCGTCCAGCCGAGTCCAGCCCGATTGATTGCTCAAGCCCTCACCGCCATCTCACCAATGGTTGACATCCGTATCAATGGGTCCGGACTTCGAAAGACCACTCTGGTTCTCCTACCGACGTCACTGCCCGGCCAACATCGGATCTTGTTTCTCAGGTGGTGCTTGGCTGCTCGGATTTCTTGTGCAAAGACCCGCCAGCGCCTCAAAGGCTATCCACGGCCACTGGTGGGGGCCTCAGGGTGTTCCATCGATGTGCTGCTGCAACGGCACCCTAGCACAAATGACGACAAATCAGGGAGATATCTCAGGGCCTGACTCAATATACATCAATATGCATAAGACAGTGGAGGCAACCTGGTTTAAGACATAAAGCAGGTATATACTCAGTACTGCTAATGACTTTCCCTTGACTCAGCTAATGGGGAAAGCAAACGCGTCTAAATGGGTGACGGTAGCTATAGTAATATACTTCTTGAGCCGGTTCACAACATGCGCAACATGTTGTTCAAAGACACAGGTGTTCCGTTTTGTTGCAACAGGCGAGGACCAGGAGTTTCCCAAGTTAACGTTATGATGACGTTTCTTCCGAGTTCGCAGCAAGTCATCAGCACAGGACGGAGGTCATCGGCACCAGCCAACCCAATTTTTGGAGTACCACGTGTGCAAACGGGCTTTTTTGGGGCCCCGGCTGGTCCGGCTCGGCCGGATGCGTGGTCAAAACCAAGGGGCCTCAGAAGCTCTGAAAGCTCCACAACCCTCGGTGCAAATGGCTGAAGCGTTGACATATACCACATAATTATATATATACACATAAAATAGTAATATATACAGTATATATATATTTATATCCCGTGTGTATACCATATAGATATATATATATATATATATACACAAATATGTTGTGTATATTTATGTATAAATACACCCAAAAAAAAGCGTCGGGACATCAAAATTAGACCAAAGAATCAATTACCTACCGGGGTTGATTTCTGGTGAAGTGTAGTGACCTAATGTGACCTTCTCTGGTTTGCCGACAGGCTGAGGTCACATCGACAACGAGCACCCAGAAAGGCCACACATCCCCACACCCAAGTGTTACTCCCCCCAAAGCACCATCTGTCAAAATGAAGCAGCTAAGGACCACAAGCGTCCACTCTTCCGAGCTCTCACGTCGTACCCGTTGAGGGAATGTGCATGATTTTGCTCGACGCCCAAAGCGCCTTTGGCTGCTAGGCCCCCAGGCCCGATTGGGGCGATCGGCCAACTCCGTTCTGGCAGCACCACGTGATCTGCGCGGCACGAAGACTGGTCAAAGTTCCTGGTATTGTGCACTGAGGGCGTTTCAGTGGTTCATAGTGGTTCAAACATGTTCAACACCCCTGGCCAAGTTGCAATAAAGACCCATACGAGAGGCTCACTAATGTTCAGACCGCTCGTTGCTTTGGAAATTCAATGGCTCTAGTTCTTCGAAGAGAGGGCCAACCCAAGGGCCAGCTTCACTGGACTCCCACGACCATCTATATAAGGTTGTAGAAATTGAGCTCAAGAATGCTCACGAGTAGTCGTTGTCATGGTGTTTCGGTCGAGAATCAAGGTCAAGAACCGGGTGCCTGGAAAAAAATGTTTCGTGGCTGCAATTCAATCCCAGTCTACACCCCCCCATGCAAACTAAACTAACGAAGTCGAAGGTCGACTACAGCGCGGCAACCAAGCGGGTCACCAATTGAAAAGATTTGAACAGTATTCTGATCGGTCTAGCAATGCAAGAAAACAGCAAACACCAATTCACCATAATTCACCAAACATCACCAAAACACCTCGAAGGATCCACCGACCTTCCCGCGGTCATTTTGGCGCGTTGGTTCGAGGGCCAACGCCATCGATTCTCGATGAAACCCCACCTTCCAGCGCGGCCCGCGACCGCTCCCCGCCTCGTAAGTCGTCCCAGGCCGCAAGCCCTCGAAGTGCACCTATCAGGCTAGTCGATTGGTGGATCTTCAGCGGCGAGTTTCATCCCTACGAGGGCCTCTAGCAACAGCACTGGAACAGCGCGCCCCACGGCAACTCCACTTCATGAACACCTGAATAGTTCACTTCTGACACTATCGGACAACGACCAGTCCACCGACAGGAGCTACTAAGCAGCCTCTCCAACCTCTCTTCGAATCGCCGATTTGCCCAGTCTCCGTGAATCCGATCGACACAGTCTCCGGCCTTGTAGCTTTGACCAGTGCCTTTCGCCAGGTTTGTTTCGGAACAGTTCCGACCAGGTTTGCTTCTGCACCCGAAAACCAAAAAAACATGAGAACCAATGTTCTGTGTTCTGTCCCCCTTTCTTCTATTCAGTCGAGGATGCCCGGTCAGAACGACGGTACATATATAATATTAATATATTAATTATATATACTTCAAGAACCCTAAAGTTTACGCTTCTTACTCTATTCCAACATGACATTTGCGGTCTACAGCGGATCGGATTAACACGTCCATTTTGCGTGGCAGGTACAGCACGGTCAGATTTCCACACCCGTTTAAATTATAATACTTATAAGGCTTTCAGGTGTGGAAATCTGACCGCAACTTAGGTGTCGACATGTTGCACATAGGATTCTAAGGGGAAAGGGTTTGTGATGTTTTAGAAGTCAAGAAGCGCAACTTTTGGCACCCCAGTGTATATGTGTGTGTGTATCATATTGTACATAAATGGTATATATTTACACAAAGATAGAGAGAGCGAGAGTAAACCGCAAAGGAGGCAGCCTCCAACAAGGTCTGAGGCCTATGCCACCCCCAAAGCGAAGGCCAGGTGCCCGTGCACGCGGATGGCGTGGAGGTTCGGGAGATCCTCCTCGGGAGGTCCTGGACACGAAGAATACTGGAAAGCATCCGTTGAGGAAAGGGACCTCCCTTTTTTGTCTGGCCTCGGCCTTTCCTGATCATCTTTTACAGTAACACTTTTCTGTAACATATTAACATGCAATGACATTTCAACGTCCAATCTCTTCCACAACACCCTGCTTGGTTCCTATAGTACAGGAGCCCCTTCCTTTGAACAAGCGGCCGTACTGGTGCTCGCCCCTTCTTCTCCAGCAAATTCCCTAAGAATGTCCAGTGCATTTGATCGGGGTACTTACTTGAAGTAGATATCCAAAATAACATCAAACCCCTTTAAAACTAATCCCAGAGTACCGTTTATATTTATATTTATTTGTTTTTAACTGACCGCCTTCATATTCTGCTACCAACCAACCAACTACATACAGGGTTATTTGAGGATTTCTGTTTATTAGGTATCCACCCACTAGAATGACCACCAACTGTGCCGCTCACTAGCGACACGCCGCATTTACACACGCATGTGCATCCTTTCCCAGTGGCAGGTTTGTCTGATGGAAAGTTTACGAGCGAAGAATATCGAAGAATCACTATACAAAGGGCTTTGTAAAAAGGAAAAACCTTCGATCTGGAGGTTGTTTCAATTTGTGATACGCCTTTAATACAGCGGCATTAATATAAATATATCTACAATGTTTCCTAGGCGACTTTTCGCTTTTGAAGCTCTTCCCCAGGTTTCCTTCTTTGCAGGCCCCTCTATTTGGGGGATCCTCTGTGGCTGGCTGGACTACCATGGAGCAAGTCGTTCTCTGTGCCCCTTTAAGCACTCGTTGGAAACAACTTGTCAGCTATATTGAGAATTCCAAAAGCACAGAACACGATGAAACTGGCCTTGGATGGTTTTGGTCTCTTGAAGGTATCTACTGCTTTGCACCATCTGCTGTATGGCCCTTCCCTCGGCTCCTCCGCTAGGCCCTCAGCCGCGAAGCAGCGCCGCAACGCGCGCGTCACGCCTGGTCCGACCACGAGGGTCAGGCTGAAGACGGCGGTCGCGGAGCAGCAGTGGGATGTAGGAGTTGTGGATGAAAACCTCTAAACATCTTGACAGCTACCCGCAGCCATGGGGTGTTGATGATACTTTCGTGGCAAACATACACAATGAACTTGAGTTCTTACACAACATTCATCCCAAGAATGAGTCTCCCGTGGCTGTGTGCCAATTGTTTAGCTGAAGAAATGAAACGAGGAAAACGTTACATCTCAAGTCGGGCTGGAGGGAGCAAAGAAGCTACTAGGAGCAAAGGGCATCGCTACTAGGAGCAAGAAATACTAGGGGCTCCTGGCCGTACTACTAGGAACAAGGAAGCTACTATAGCCACAGGCTTATCAGGGAGATGTGACAAAGACTTCACCTTCAAAAGCATCCCGTCGCATGAAACTTCCCACGGTTGTCGACATGGCCTTCTCGTACCGTTCCTCCCTGGTCTGCAGACATGGTCTGGAAGACCATCTGCAAGGGGTCCCCCTCATGTGGCGCAGGCTCATGCTGATGGATGGGCAAACTCTCTGTTCAACCAATGTGGAAGTGGACAATGGCCTTTTGGAAGAATATTGAATATATACGGTAGCTGTCCAAGCATGGGGGGTTCAATATTTTTTGGAGGGGCGGAGGATGAAAAACATATATAGTATAATATATATATATATTACTATATTATATACACAGTCAGTATATTTAGTTCGGGGACCTTGGATGTGGATCAAAATAGGAAAACCATGTTGGGAACGAGTCCCGGATGGATCTGTCCACCTTTTTATGGACCAGGCGACCGGTCTTGGGAGCCAGATTGACCAAGGCCTGGTTGGTTTCAAGGAGCAAGTTTTGTCAACGGCCATGTTCAACAACCTCGTTGTTTCGGGGAAAGTAGATGGTTTGTGACAAATTCATTTTGGATCCACAAATGTTTAAAGCCGTTTAGACCCATCATGGCCAACACATGCACCAAAAATTCGAGACGGGTATCATCTTGCAAAATCATCCAAAACCCCATAGCAAGGCAAGTGGAAACGCACCCGGAGACTCCAAAGCCTGAAATAGGCACCTGCAAACAAGTAGTGGAGCGAGTAACTTTCAGTAGGCTTCAATCAGCGAGGGGTCGGTCAATCATAAAACAACTCTGACTGTAGCAAAAGGAGCTCCATCAACCTCCAGCCACACGAGAATGGCCAGAATGGCATTTGGTCATGCAATGTATTGTTCTTATGGTTGTGATGTAAGGTGCTAGAAGGTGGCAGTAGAAACACTCATAAACTAGGTACCGCCGCTAATAGTGACCCTGTGCGATTCGCACAGCGCCCAAGTGGACAGTGCTCAAAATCTCCCATTTTTTCCATTTTTTCACTTTGGAGAGGTTGGATCATATGTGCTTTCATCCTTTTTTAAAGAAGAGACGGCACTTGTAACGTGGAATTTAGAATGGGGAAGAGCCGAAAGTGCACTCTTTTTTGGCGCACACGCGTTTTGCAGGTGTATGTTCTTTACACTTGCGGCCACGTTCGGGCCAACGCCTCAAGCAAATTTCCTCTGTTGTTCCACCGAAACTGAAAACTGCGGACGCGTTTTGCGTCACGCTGTCCTACACCTTCGTGGGTCGCCAGACTGTATGGCACATATTTCTTCACTTGTCGCCAGACTTGGTCAAGCAACTGCGTGCCAGTGAGCTTGTTGCGACCCTTGCTTTTGACCATGTTGAAAATTCCATTTTCACATGCCCCACCCAACCCCGCATGAAACACGAAGCATCAACTTCGAGACGCAAGTGCTAGCGCACGTTAATATGCCCCACCCCACCCCACATCAAACACGAAGCATCAACTTCGA
>CAXAMN010021361.1:2122445-2138663 GCA_963970005.1 Durusdinium trenchii
CACCCCACCCCACATCAACCACGAAGCATCAACTTCGTGACGCAAGTGCTGGCGAATGTTAATATGCCCCACCCCACCCCACATCAACCACGAAGCATCAACTTCGTGACGCAAGTGCTGGCGAACGTTAATATGCACCACCCCACCCCACCCCAACCCGACCCCACCAAAAATCGCGATTTCCTCTGGGGTCGATAACAGCGGCGACAGCAGAAAGTAACATAAACAAATCCCGTAAAACCCCTTGCTCCGTGGCCAACCGGGCTTCCCGAGCCAGCTGTTCTTGCCCTGCCACATGCACCTGTTAGCGACGTGGTCAACGGGTTCAACGAGAGGTTGTGCGCTGGGTGCTGAAACGCTGACCGGTGTTGTGCACGTGGTGTCCGCAACGTGGAAGGCCCACATGGGTAGAGGGCGTTGAGTCTTCTACAGATTCATCTAACTGCTGCTCGTCCTGCACCGCTCAAGCACCCATACAGGGATGATCGTGGTCAAACATCAAAACTGCGACAACCCTCTAAGAGCTCCTTCACTTTCCCTGACCACTGATAATTACTGTCTTCCACCAGTTCAGTTTTGAGGCTAACCATCCCCAAAAAGGTTTGGCATATGAACTGCTGAGTGTGGGAGCATAGGTCTTACCCAGCCTTATTATCCACCAAATTGGGAAACAAAACAAAATAAACAAGCTATTTACTGTACAAAAAATATCAATAAATAATAAACCAAAAAGCACGTGCGATGAAAGAACGCAGCGCGCCTGAACCTCACCTGTCTCATCGAGTTCGTCCAAGGACAAAGGGCCCTCCAGCCGCCGTAAGACCTGAAAACGGTTGACAGGATGTGACAGGTCCAAGTGTCCAATTCCGCTCCATGACACTCTTTCCATGGTTTGTTTTGGTTCCCAGTTCCACTTCCAAGTCGAATTCCAGTTCCGGAAAAGCTCCCAAACTCTTCGCCGTGGCGCCGCATGGATCTGATCAATGGGCGACCCGAAGTTGTACGGCAGCCTGGGACACTTCTGGTGGCACCCAAGAGACGTACGCCACCCGATGGAGCGGGACCAACCCACTCCACCGATTCCGGTCACCGCCAGATGGATCCAAGTATATTTTGTCAAGTATTGTCATGGAACCGGGTGTGAGTTGGTTGGAGACTCGACTACGGAACGTTGAACGATTAGAATTGAAAGCAAAATCGCAGGCCCCTTCGAAAGCTTGGCCAGCAGTTTTACATTACACACTGGGATGGTCCGCTGTTCATTTGGCAGCCCGAGTGGAGAAGAAAACCCTGCAGCCACAGGGACTACCACAGGGTTCTTTCGCTCCACACCGCGCCTCCGCACCACACCAATTCAACCCCCCAACCGTACCATCTAGGGCGATCAAAGGGTCAACTTCAACGTCGTCCAAGAGAGATAGAGCATGATAGAGCCATTTCTGCAAAAATACTCCAACTCCAAGACCTCCTTTTTCTTGCAATGAGTCAGCTTCACATTTTGAGGTTAAACATGCCTTTCTCCAGGTCAAACCCAACCCCAATTCAATCTCCTACCCTGCGCATAGACTCGACATAGAGAGATCCCACGGTTGAAATACTTCGACTTGTCGAGACATCCACTCCCACCCACGCATTTCGAACGCCACAGGCGTGGTGCCTGAAAGAAGCGCTACAGGAAAAGATCTCAAGGTCATGGAGCTGCACGGGCCCAGCACAGATGCAAATGTGCTTCCAACCAGTCAGCGTGATAGGGCAAAGAGGGTGGCCTTGACGGGGGATCTAATCTACTCCAGGTGCTTTAGCCTTTGCAACAACTTGTGACCGTGGTTGGTCTTGCCTGTCGATACTTATTGTCCGAGATGTGTCTCGAAGTGGAGTGATGGGAATTTTGAATTTTGTTCTCCTTCCTTATAGAATCAAACAACTCCTGGTCTATGGAGGTGTTAGCTTCAAAAGGCTCCTTCAAAGAAACACAAAGTTTTTCCGGATTCTTTCTCCCATGTCCGCCTCCATCGTTTCCGCCTCTTTGGGCCCTTCGCTCTCCGTGCGCAAGGGGCCCAGGACCTCCCGGAGCAGTCTGAACGGGTTGGATGAAGAAGTCATGAAGAAGTTCACCCGATTTCGGGGGCCACTCATCTGCCACCCAACTAACGACCTAAGCACCCCGTCCACCGTCCCAAGTTGCACACCCCCAGTTTGTACAGCTCACGTTCCTTCCCGGCGTGTACATGGAGGTCACTGCCCTGTATGGTAAGCAAACGCGAACCCAAACAAGAAGCGTTTTGAAAATGTGCTTGCACTGCTTTGTCGCTCCCCCTTTCCTCTCCCAATGCAAATGTCACCTGGGAGAACTCGCCCTTGCCACTGGTGCCCACTGCTCGCGCCATAAAGAAGTAGTCTTGACCTGCCACAGGAAACATGGTAGACCCCACAAAGGCCTACAACATCCTACAACAGTATACTGTATATACTGCATATATATATATATAATAGACGTATATATAAACATATTCCACCACTCAGTAGTCCTATAGGTCGAACGGAAGGGGTTGGAACGATGGAGTGATATGGAGTGCAGAACATAACTCGTGCCAGGCCAGAGAGGAACATAGGATCGACAACCGTACATTTTCTGTGCTGTGTTGCTCTGCACTCGGCAAGCCGATGGAGCAATACATTCAGCAGACTGAACCCGATCTCTTGCTTCCATTTGCCTTCTGGTACAAGTTTATGAATGGCGGAGATGAGTGGCAATTATGCCATCATTCCATACACTTCCCCCAAGCGCAACAGCAAGCGGCATGCCGGACAATACTGCAGGCAAAGTGTTTGTCAACCATACTACACAAAAGGGCACAGCCATTGAGCCAAGAAAACGCACCTGCTAAACCATGATGATGTCCCTTCCAGCAACTCCAGCCTTTTTCGTGGAGTCTTCCTGAAGAAATCCACCCAAACTCAGTGTTTTTAAGGACCTTAGCGGGATTAGGGGCTTGATGAAGCTCCCATGCCCTTGCATTGTGACGGCACCTGGAAGCAGCGATGTGATGGTGAAGCTCTGCTTAGGAGGCACCACTGGCGCATACATGCACTCCTGCACTTCTTTCGGCTTTCGATTCGGTGCCTCGTCAGCACCGGGAGATTGGGTCAAACTACACTAGCATGGCGAATAAAGTTGGCGTGGCAAATGCACCAATAGCATCATTCATAAACTTCCCACACAACCACATCATATCATATCACCCTGTTCCAGAAACATCTGTTCCCTTTAAGGCAGCCCTTGGACCCACATGGATCGATCCGATCTCCTGTTCCGCTTCTCTCCGTCAGACCCGGTGCTCCTCACAGTAGAGCTCCCCGAAGGAACCGCAGCCGGCTCCGACATCGGGCCTGACGCGACGCGTCCTTCCGGCACGACGGGCCGTCTATGTTCGGCGAAAGGGGGTCGTTCTCAACGGCGAAAGTGCCGGACTTCTGTTTTCTCCACGAAAAGCTCCGAGCTCCTTTTACTTGCAAAAGTTGGGTGCACGTGCGTGGAACAAGCGTTTTTTGGCGGCAACAAGCAGCGTTCAAGTCTCATCAAGGCCCCGACTCGGCGTCCTCCTTGATAGCATAACCTTGGAGGACACTTCAGCGCTCGAATTCATCGCATGGAGGCCAATGTACATGTTGCCACCGTCCATGGGTGGAAGTGCCACTACTTCGACCCTCTGAAGACTCACATGACCACGTGCATCGTGTCACCACGATGGCACCAAACAAATCTCTGAGAGGATCTTGGATCAGTCTATATCTCATTTCGGATCACAGTACTTTGCAACCGGACCCGCATATATAGAGATGAGCAAACCAGGAGCCTATTTACAGCATCTGATTCATTAGCCTTTGAATTGATATATATATATATAGATGTTGAACAATGACACGGGGTCTTTGATACTTCAACTGTGATCCCGTCACAAATTAACTTTATGCGATCCAGGTGTTTAACCCCGCACTCACCGTCTCCACATAGCACCCAGCGAAGCATGCATATATCGAGAATCGACACTCCTATTTCTTTGGAGGGATGTCATGCTAGATTGTATGCTGTCTGTGTGGTTCATTGGGCTTCCATCTGCTATACCTTCACCGCAACATGCCACGGATAGACTAGGCAGCATATGAGCCATTGTCAGGACCATAGTTTGTCAGCAGCGACCGTGAAAGCGCACTCTTTTCTCACTGGGCACAGCCGACTGGGACTTCTGGAGGAACTATCAGGAGACATGCCGCGTGCCGATGGCTATTAGTGGTGAATAGGATTTGCTCAGGAGCCATGGATCCAGCTCCTTAGGTCCTTCCCTTGCGCAACAAAACAGACTCCAAGCAAATATCAAGTCGCTTCCCCCCGTCCTTTGTTCCAACAAATAGTTCTCTATGTTGTCTCATATGCTCTGTTGCTTCATCGAGGCGGAGTAACATGAAAACGCTGAAGGATTCGGAGGGCGGCATTTCCCTTGATGGTTGTTTGGGACCATTTCCTCACAGCTGGCTTCGATCAGCGGCTCAGACTGGGACGCCGGACGCCTGAAAGAGTGGATCTTCCCCAGCACACTACGATAGAACATCATATATACTACAGTTACTACAGTTTCCAAAAGGTCGTTGTTTGTGGATGCCTAACCAGGGGCAGCCAAGTGCTAAGCTATCATTCAAAATCGAATCTTCTGCCAGGTTTTGTTGCCCCTGCTCATGTGACCCCTGGCAGTGGTTGTTCAAAAAAACAACTCCCAGCTGATCATTCTACAATGACTCAGCTACAAACCACCAATCCAAAAAGGATGGAACGAAACTGGGGGGGTGCACTAAAATTCCCCGCCAGACTCCAATCCACCAAAACATTTCTACACAATCCTCCGCTCATGATGACCATGAGCCTCCGAAATAAACAACATTAGCATGCATTAGCAACTAGACTAGAATCAACTTGAAACATGTTTTGGCGTGCTTCCGTTCCGATACACTTGAATTAGCAAACTAAACAATACAAATATCTGATATCTTCTGATACATTCAGGAACTCAAGCCACTCCTCTCTTTGAAGCACTTACGAGTGGGCAACTGGCTTACAACATAACAAAACATTGAACACAGGTGCACCATGGTACACCGTTTTTTCTGATTCTTGCAGGGGCAATCCCAACTTAATACGGACTAATGCGGGTAGGTCCTTCTATGACTTGAGCAGTGAGCAACTTGCAGGTCCTCCATTTCCCACCCATGCCATACATTCCGGAGTAGCTGACCAACCGGACTCTGGACTCGGCCGGCGGCGGCAATTCAAGTTGTCCCGAGTCCTTCTCGTGGAAGGAGAGCAACCGCTTGAAGCTCTGTAAGGCCTTTTGCGTCGCCGCGTTGTCCAACAAGGAGCCCTCAGGGTGTCAGCAGGCGCGTGCAACTGGCAAGTCTGGCGAGTCTTGCTACGGTGATGTCCAAGGCCCACGCAAATATCAGCAAGGCAGCAAAATCAGCAAAATGAATGGGATCCCAAACAAAGTGTTCATTGGGCTGTACCGTGTTGTGCCTTGTGCCTATATCTATACAGCTGAACGGGTGAAGCTTCCAGATGTTGATAAGTACTGTAGAAGAGAGGCAACCACTCCTCACTACCAAACGGATTTTGTAACTAGAAAGGATTGGATCAACCAAACATTCCAGTCACGGACTGATGACACACGTTACCAACTGCATTTCATTAGCAACTTTTTCTGGTGTGCTCTGACCAATCCCAAGCTTAGTGAAGCCCTTGAAAAGCCAACATTCGCTCATGCTCAACCCAAGGCAATTGATGCCTTGTCCTCTATCTTTCGCCACTTCTGCCCCCACATTCGTTCATTGCCCTTCGGTTCATCGCTGGAGATATACAATAGGCCTGGCCAAGTCGCTGTCGCGACATACTTTGCACCAAAAGCTTTTATTGTGGCGCGGTTGCCCAAACTTCGTAAACCCTAGGCTAGGCCTCAATGTCGTCTGTACTGTAAATACAATGACCGTAACTATATATGCATGTTTATATTACTATATAATATATGTAGAAAGTGTCAAACATATATCTATCAAATCACGTGCACCTGTCTCACACACATTTATAACATACATTAATAGACGGTGTATGTATATGTGTATATATATATATATTAGTTGAACTAAAACCACAAACAAATCCGACCACCGAAGTGAGAGTCTAAGGGCAAATGCAAAGCATGTACCCAGCACCCAGAACCGCATGTACGAGAACTCATTTGCAGGATTGCCCACTGACCAAGCCCTCAGAATCCAGACTCTAGACCAACCGCAACCGCACTGGGCGGATCCCTTCCTCCAGTGACCCAGGTCTTGCTTCCATGGATGAGGTCGATGTAGCTCTTTTGGGCCAACAAATGTTTCCTCGGCAAGAAACGCAATGCCAAGTCATCACTCCCTGAGCTATTTCATCCTGTGGAAGACTTGGAAGGAAATTGGTGCATCGTACACTGCCAAGAACAAAATTCATCCCAAAATTCCAAGGTTCCACAACAGTTCCCCAGTCTTGCATGATGCAGTCTCGTCGCCCCTCCAGGCTTTGTAAGCAGCACTGCTTCATGTGCTCCTCGCGGTTCGCTGAAATTTGGCGGCACTGGCCCCGCTTGGGAACTACCAGGAAGCGTGCAGGTCATATCAGGAACTCTTCATGCCATTGACCCAGACTGTCCATGGCTGTCCTCCTCCTTCTCATCCAAGGCTTTGGCCAACAACAAATCTAACAAGGGCTCCAGCGAAGACATATCCGGAGCTTCGCCCAAGGCACCATCACCTTTGGCCAAGTGTAGGGAATCCCCAAAAAAGACGCGTCAGTGACTGCTAAAGCACCAGGCTGAAGGATGCATCAGTGAAACACTGCAGCTGGTCCAAAATCGCAAAATGGTCCGCCTTTATTTGGAGACCCTTACAAGGACATGGTACAAGGAAAAAACTTCTAAACTTTATGTTAAATCAGTTACCAGTACAGTAAATCCCATTGGGCCAAATGGTTTTGGCGGGTGTCCTCTATTATTAAACGAAGACAGCCACCTAATACCACCTGCGCGGGGAGAAATCAAAACAACTACCCAGCCGGCCTCCTTTGCGTCGTTTTACTCTCTTGCAATTGATTGGCAGAAAACACAGTCACACACACAAGAGGTGCCGAATGAAAGGGTCCGGTATGATTGAGGAATTCGACCGTGTATACTCTTCCTCTCCTCCTGGCATCAAAGCCACCTTGCTGCTTCCACTGTCGCAATGTTGCCACGGCGAAGCGCCGCGCGAGCTCTGCGGTGGTCTGCAGCTCCTGGCAGCGCAGTGGCTGCGAAGGGTTGGTCTCAGGACGCATAGCCTCCAGCATAGCCTGTTTAACTACAGCATAATTGCGGCATAGCCTGTTATATATTGTATTATAGCAGAATTCCATAGCTTAGTTTGGAAAATCGCAAAGATCCAAAATGTGGATGTTTGGAGATCTGCTCTCACACAGACTGGCAGGCTGCCGGAGATAGTTTGTTGCGTTTAGAAGTGGCGCGACGCACATGCTACTATCTAGGAATAAAAGCCCTTCCCCCTCCTGTTCTGCGCTTTTCTCGGTGTGCTCTGCTTGAGTCTGAGTGCCACGGCCAAGAAGCTATGCTATTCGCCATGGCTTCAAGCTTCAAAATAAGGAAAAGTGGCTAAAAAGACCTGCAGGTCATGTCGGTCTTCAATGGCCCGCTTTGCTGCCAACCAGACCTGACCCGATTTCTCTCGAAGCACTCAGTAGTAAGTGCCGTCATCCTTGCCCTGAGCATCCAACAAGCCCTTCCAATAGTTCGCCTCATATGCCTTCTTGGCATTGGTGTCCACCAGCACTTCAACCTCACCGGAGCCCAAAAAGCCACCCTGTCGGCACTCGAAGATCAACAGGTTCTTCTTGTCGACAATCAAACCCGTCAAAGGACCAATGATGGGCGGGGAGACGCACCAGTCAATGAGCTCACCAGTGGTCACCTTGAAGGAAGAGCCGTGTAAAGGGCACACGATCACATCGCCAATGACATCCGCACCCTCGCTCATGGGGGTGCCAATGTGAGGGCACAAGTTGCCAACACAAAAGAGAGCACCAGCCTCAGTTTTCCCAATCAGGACGTCATTGCCTGCCAAGGTCAAGGCCTTGAGTTCCGTGGGTTGCAATTCCGAAGCCTTCACTCCGGTCTTAATCCAGGCCAAAGAAGGCAGGATGGTCTGGGTGGTGTAGCGAGCAGCAGTTTTGGAGCGCTTGGAACGCTTGGCCAAGCCCACTGCAGCAGCTGCAGTGCACACACCGGCAGCCATCTTCAAGCCAAAGTTGCTGCTGGGCTGAGGTGTTGGGCTTGCAGTGCCCAAGTGCTGCTGGAGGACAGCAGGCTGATTGACGGTGGGCGCAAGGAAAGCCAGCTCCATGGCAACAGCTGAGAATCGCAAGGTGCGGGTCAGCAAGCGATCTTGATCTGCGGGCCTCGTTTTTTTCGCGAACCATTCCTTGTTAGACTATGTGCATGACCTAAAGACCTGGATATGAACGGCAGGAATCATCCTGGTGCATCTTCAAGTCACCTGTTTTCTATCCAGCGTTCCACTACTCAGTTCGACTACATCACCCTGAAGAATCTGAACACCTCCTGTTGGCATCGAACATCTCCGAACGCTTGCTCCTTGGCCACGGCCAGCAGCTCGGAGGGTGTCTCCTTCACATCCTGGGCGGATGAATGCTAGGCCAGGGGGGGGCTGGGGCCTTTTGATCGGTCAAGACATCCTAAGGTCCTAAAATGGCGATGGAAAAATGGGCACTGAAAACCATCCAAACACGTGTCCCGACAGCCGAAGCTCCTGAGCCTTTGCTACCGGTGGTGCAGCTGAGGCCGCCTTCGGTTTGGGCCTTGGATCATTCAGCTGTGAGGAGAACCAGGAACATCATGGACATGAGCATGCTTGTCCCGTTTTAGCCACAGATTGAAATCTTGGGTTCCCCTACACAATTGAGGAGGAATGGTTGATCACGCATTTTTATTGGCACTGGGGGTCTAAGTCGGAGAGCCTGAAGATCTGTCCACTTTGAGAATGATGGTGCAAATCTGTTTTTTTTGGGCCTTTGACCTCACGTTTTTTATCACGTCCTCCTCCTTTGGGGTTGCTAAGGTCACTTATTAAACACATGTCAAAATGAACCAAGCTCAAAATCTGGTGGATACATCTTGCAGCCCCAGGTGCTCGGAGGACTCTGATTCGGAATCGCTCGCAGCACGTTTTTTTTCCGGCGCCCTTCTTGAAGGAGTCGAAGGAGAAAAAGGCCATGGGAGCTGTGATTCTCTTGTGTACGGTGTTGCATGCAGGATCAACCTTTTGTGACAATACTGTCGGACAAAACAAAACATTACAGTATCTTTCCTGCGCGGGTCTCAATCTCAAAGCAACCTTTCCACACCAACGCTTGGCCTTATCCACACGCCAACTGAAGAGTTTTGCGAGCGTTCTTGGTTGTGAGGCAAAACAGTGTTCCTCCAGCTTTCCCAGAGCGAAGAAGGCCTCTGGAGCAGTTGGCACCCTCAAACCCTATGTGAGGTGTTTCTCACTGGATTATTGGAGACAAGCTCAATGTACTTTGGATAATATACTTTTGTATTAAACATATGTTGTACGGATGATCGTCCATGTATGATGATGATGTACTCCATATGTATGATCATCCAATATATATATATAGTGTTATAGTATTTTGTTACAGGTTTCTACCGATGATCACAGGTGCCGACTTGGGGTGCACACGGGTGAACACCGGTCGGCTCCGTTTTCACATTCGCATCAGAGAAAGGACGGCCCCAACAATGTAACAAGGACCCTCAAGTCTGATATTTACCTTCCTTCAACAAATGTCTGGAATCTGGCAGGTCTTGGTTTGCACAGTAAATCTGGGAGAATCCAAGCCAGTCAAACACTAATTATATACCTAATTGTCTTTTGACGCCTTTCGTCCATTACACAACGCAATTTGCAGGCTCTTGAGATCAGCCCACAGCTGCAGCATGCATGGTCTCCAAATCAGCGGGGCCGCACATTTGTGTGACCTCTTCCCGGACTCATGGATGTGGTCATGCATCAATCGAATGACACCATACACGGAAGTAAGCCTTAGATGCGTATAATTACATGGCATGTAGGTGTTTTGTAATGTTTTGTACATCTCCCTCCTCAATTCGCAGCATGTTAGCTACTTAACCTGTGGTTGTTGATGCTTACTGTATGTCTTCTGTCGTCGCATTCGCTCAGCAAAAAGGCCCAAGAATTAAAGGCCCAAGAATTTCCAAAGTGACCAGACCGCCAAAGAGTCCTGGAACGAACCAACCGTTGGTCATATCCTAAGACCAAACCAAACAGGTCAGAAGCGCAAACGCAACTGGTCATATCCCAAGTCCAAACGATGCTTAACTTTTGAAAACCCCTCGGTGATTCGGACTCGCTCCCCAAACTCGGACAGCTCAGGTCCGGTCTCTGGTCCGACTCCAGCCGCTCGGACGAACAGTAGCCCAGAAACCAAAGAGTTTATCCACGTCATCGGTGTGGTCCATGAGCCGCGAGGCAAACTGCAGCCGTTTTGCGTGCAGAAGGCTGGTCACTAAGAAAAACGCAGTGGTGGATCAGTACATTAAACGGGTCTCTGAATGAACACTTGTAGCTTTTGGGGTTCTAAACTGATGGTCAACTGAGCAATAATTATTGTTTTTGGACCTGGAGGTGGTACTGTCATGTACTGTCTATTTTGAGCAGTTGGTGGTCTGATCTGTGGTCTCGATGCATTCCACTTTCCAGCGGTTCGCGCATTGACGATCAGCAAGTAATACAACCTCACTCCTGCCATGTCAGGCTTGGATCTCACCACTGTGCCAATTGTGATGGCTTTTGACCTGTGATGAAGCACATCTGTCTGTCCGGGATATCTACTGCACGCAGGGCTTCCATACCAGTTAGCCTAGGGTTACCCGCTTAGCTGAAAAGCTGCATAAAGCATCCTGGTCCTAAAACATCCTTCAGATCCAACGTTACACCTTTACAATCCGTTACAATCCGTTACAGTATGCCTGCTTGAGACAACACCTTGCACCCACCACTCGCTGCCGCGCGTTGTTTCAGCCGCTGCCTGGCACCACCGCACCACCGACTCATTAGGACCAGCAATCAAATCCTGGCGACAAATCCGGGTGACTGGCGTTGTGACTGGTGGTGACTGTTTCACCTGGTCAAAAGCAAAATCAAGCATTTGGACATGCACACAAATACACCTTCACAATGTTCATTAAAACAACGTTTTGAGTCTTACCCACAAAGGCCAATAAAGAAAGCACTCTTAGACAGCCCCTTGGTACCGCAGCTTGTTGAACCCCAATCCTCCTTTCGCTCCTGTTGCTTCCCCTTGGCTCTGGGCGCCCGGGCCACCCGCAGCAGCTCCACTCCGTTGGTCTCGGGCGCCGTCCAAGCGACCGAGATGTCTCGGGACGTCACGCTGGACCTGAGCCGGCCCAAATAAACGCGCGGGCCAGGCAGCCTGAGGCGAATTATTGGCGCAGGTTGAAGGAGGGCTGCTGGCCCAACCGAGTCTTAGAGGATTGGAGGTTTTGTCTGGAAGTAGCGTCAGCTGACCGAAAAACACATGGTCAGCATGGGAATGACGATCATACTGAATCGTTCCATCATCATCATCATCATCATCGTCATCGTCATCGTCATCGTCATCATCATCGTCATCATCATCATCATCATCGTCATCGTCCTCCTCCTCCTCCTCCTCATCATCATCATCATCATCATCATCATCTCTCTGTCTATGTATGTACATGTATATATATATGTGTATGTGTGTATGTGTATGTATGCATGTATGCATGTATGCATGTATGCATGTACGTACGTACGTACGTATGTACGTATGTGTGTGCGTGTGCACCTCCAACACCCATTGGATCACTCTAGAATCTTGGTTTGGTGAAATCCAGGAGCATGTATGGGTCCCAAGGCGCTGCTTCCATGTTTCTGAATGAAGTGAAATCATGTGTTTACATATGCGTCAAGGCTCATGAAACCACCAACATTAAGGATAACAAAAACACACTCAAGGATCGCTCATTTTTTATACATATTGTTCAGTGTCATCGGCCTGCAACTCTCTGGGTGTCACCCATTTCGACACCATCCGTTTTGGAGTTCTCGGTGCCCCGGACATCCAAAGCTCCTCGAGCTTGGCGGGTTTGGAGTTCTTGGTGCTGAAACGGGCCACCTCTCAGGTGCGGTTCCCGTCGCACCAACCCCTGAAACGGCTCCATGTGAGAACTTGATCATCTATCTCATCAGAATCAAGAGTTCTTAGCGGGCTTATATAATAAATCTTAAATATTCTTAAACTATCTACCAAAATCTCGTCAAATCCCGATGAAGTGAGGTCTTGGTTCATTCACAGTCAGCGCTGCAACCCCCGCAACAAAAACAACAATGACATAAACATACATAAAATCAGCAACTCCCCAAACCACCGCTGCCCGGTTTCACCGGCCGCCTCAGACCAGCCACTCCATCCCACACCTCACACATGTCGGGACGGATGAGTGGTCAAACATGGGCATGGCCAGGATTTCGGGGTGGAATTCTGGTCACAGATGCTGGACATCTGATTTCCAGGAGCTGAAGGGGGAGACTCATCTTGTGGCACATGAGACTCCTGAGGCCTAGAGGCCAGTGTCTCCATCGCCGGACTTCAGTCTCCCTGAAAATAAGAGCATGAGATCGGTCGAACACTGGTAAGAAGCAGCCAGCGCACATCCCCCAAAGTCGTCCAATCCCTCGTTTAAAGTTTCCAATACCTAATTAAAAACAGGAGCACGGGAGCACTCAGCCTGCTGAGCTTGTCAGTCATCCTTTGACCAAGGTTTGGGGATCGACAGATTTGGTTGATTGAACGTGACAAGTTACATTGGTGAACCGGGAAGGTCGCGAAGAAAACACATGCACACCTGGATCAGCCACATGCGACATCGTCTTCCCTCCATACATGACATCATCTGACCTTGCACACTGCATAAGAAGCGCAGGTTGAACTTCATGAGTTGGACTCATTCAAAGACAGCCACATCTTCAATCCTAACCACTTCCCACAACCCTGCGACATGCTATATAATCAGCCAACATATAAGCTGCTTGTGGGCCCAACTCAGGATGTGGTTTGAAACTGTATTCTTACAATTCCAAGGGGTGACGTGGAATGAATATATGTATATATATGTGTGTGTGTATGTAAATATATATATATATATTATATGCGTATATATATAATTATACATTTACACATACACACATACGCCATATATGGCTTTTTGTGGTGTTGAATGGTTTGATGTGCTTTGATGGATGGCATGAAGGTAATCTTGTTGTCAAGGGCCGGGGGCACGACGGCAGTTTTTCTCAGGGCCACTCCTTTCCGCAGAACGAGAAACGAGTGTCCGAGCTACCTCCAACAAGCTGTCCGAGTCACAATTGCAAGCTCTGATCGTGAAGTAGTACATGGTTCCATCTGGCCGACGCTGCTCAGTGTCGGTAGGCAGAGTGCATCAAGGACCATGATCAACCACAATAGGAAGTGACACCAGTGTATTATATATCATTGTAAATCTATGTAAATCATATATATATATATACACCTTTTGCCTTTCGCGGTTTGTGTCGATTTGTAATGCGTGTCGTGAGCGGTGCAGCACAAGTCCAACATTCTCATGCAAACGGAGTGTCAAGGACGCACATGGTTATACTGCCCCTGCATGACACTGCCATTTGCCTCCTTTCAAGGCGCAAGCGTACACCCCAATGCACATCAGGTGCCGTTGCATCACTGAATACGCGGGCAGTCTTGCACAAAGGATCACCAAAGGCACATTATGTCTTCAAACAAACACATGTTTTGGCAAAGCATGGATGCGATTCGCTGCTTCACTTTGCCCTCAAACAATAACTGAACACATGGACACATGATTCGCTTGGGCAGCACTGCATTGGAGGCATGAATCGCTTCATTGCTCCAAGTAGAACCATAGTTACCACAATTTGGCAACAATTGACATGCGATGACACACACCTCTTCTGAAAAAAGAAGTGCATATATAATCAGAACATGATAGAACATGAAACCCGCATGCATGGGCAAGACACATACATGCATAAATGTTGCAACTGCACAGAGCTTTATTGGGGAGGATGGTGCACCTTTTCGCCTAGTACCCATGTACCACCTGCCCCACATAGGAAAGCCAATCTACAAACCCTGGATTCTATGATGTCACCAACAAGTGATGCAAGAACAAAAGCTTTACAAAAAACAAGCTGCCAACATCTACCAGTATGAATCAGTACAACGCGTGTGCGCAGCGTGGCGGTGTTTCCACCAAGCAGCAAGGACCAGGAAAACAAGTGTCTTCGAGACTGAAAAAAGGAATCCGAATGAACCCAATGCTCCCCTGTTCTAGACAGGTAACAACAACGGTGTTAACTATCTCGTCGATTTATCTTCGTTCCCTCCAGCGGTTTTGGGCCACTCATCACTCCCCGTGTCTCCGCCACCTTCAAGGCCGTGGATCCGATAAGCATAGCTCCCCTGTGGCACGCTTCAGAAAACCGGAAGGAAACCATTCGTGGCACCACAACGAATCTTCATAAGTGACATGAAGGTGCAATATCCATTGACAGTATATCCGAGGTGTGGCAATGATTGCATCAGCTACTTCAGTGTGTGCCTAGCAATGGTGATAACTTGTCTCGCTATGATGAGTGATGCTTTGATTTGTCCTGTTGGTGTTGGGATGATGTTGGAGGAAGCTTGCCACGCATTCACCCACCGAATGTCCGTACCGTGACTATAAGTCATTCCGTGGGTCCAGGAATGTCACGTGGCTCCGTGGCTCCTCAATGGCGACCCCAAAATGAACGTCTGGTTGCTTATCTGTTGTTGACTGGAATCGGCGCG
This sequence comes from Durusdinium trenchii, assembly GCA_963970005.1. Lineage (NCBI taxonomy): Eukaryota > Dinophyceae > Suessiales > Symbiodiniaceae > Durusdinium > Durusdinium trenchii. Next base: position 2,137,513 of record CAXAMN010021361.1, read on the forward strand.
TCTAGAATATATAAATATATATATATATATATTTATAGTACAATACATATAACACACACACACATATATATATATATTTATACCGATCTTTATAATACTCTGGATATATGTCGTACACGTTCCATCTCCATACAGCACTGGTGATTCAGAAAACTAGCTAACCTTCCTTAAGGATCACGTCCAGTGCCTTGCCCATCCTCGCCGTCTCTTTCTCTCACCCACTTGGGAGGCGGAAAAGAACATGTCAAAAATCGGACCCTGAAAACCTGTGTTCAACGAGCCGAAATGCTCCTCGAACCAGTGATGCCAGTGGTAATCAGCAGTATTTGGGTACTCTGAAAACTCAAATCTTCAGAGGACCCCAAAAGCCCCCAATCAACCACCAAGTCACAGCAATTCACAGCCACACATGCCGTATGACTATGCCGCCCACCACTGTGATTATAATGACTCTCCGCCCGCTGTGACGCGAGCCTTGTCTCGGGAGGTCAGCTTCTTTCCTTCTCCCTGGATTTTGGTGTTCTTCTCCAGGTCATCTTCATCAATGGTGATCCTGCGAGGCCAGGTGAGGAGCCACAAAGAAATGGAGCCACGGGTCATGCAGATTTGTTACACAAGTGGACCCAGGAATTGGTACCATGCAGGAAAGCAGAGCTTGTTTTTGGTCGCGAGGAGAACGGTGTTGGTCCCGTTCTTGAATCGTGGAGTAATGTTGGATCCTGATTAGTAAAGGGGTCCTGTATAATGCTAAATTGTTCCAAATTTATTCAGACCCCCATGTTTGAAAAATGGGTCCTGAATAATGCTAAATTATTTTTGGGACCCTAAATTTGTAAATTGGAAACCTAGTTAATAAGGGATTGAACTCCTTCTGAGGCCAATGATTATGATTCATTAGCTGATATAGCTTTCTCTAGGTTTCTTCAAAACTGTCAGCTGACCAAAACCACCAATTCCTAATTAAACCCTTTATAAAACATTGCTCCTAAACAATTTTTCAAGGTAGTAAACCAGGAAGGCACCTGATCCTCAATAATAGATTTGTTCTTGGGTTCTCAATTGTGAACAGTTTTTTTCCACTGCAAAAACATGCTCATGGAATCGTCCTTTCCTTAGCTCCTGAGGCCAATGATTATGATTCATTAGCTGAT
>CAXAMN010021361.1:2151722-2212361 GCA_963970005.1 Durusdinium trenchii
ATTGCAAATCTGGGGGGTAAATTTACCCCCCGCTTATGTATGCCTTGAGCCGGAACGAGGGGTAAGCATCACAAGGACTGTGCATACACTAGGGCGTCCGTAGTGTAGGATAAGCACTGGTAAAAGGTATCAAGAATAGAGTGTCTTGAGGAAATAGCCGGTGTATGGTTATAGCAAGCCTGGGGGGTAAATTTACCACCCGCTTATGCATGCATTAGGTTAGAAATAGGGGTAAACAACTTGTAACGGTGAAGTACAAGTCCTATGCAGCAAGCAGCAGCCAGCAGCAGCAGCAACAGCAGCAGCAGCAGCCGCCTGCAGCCAGCAGCCAGCAGCAACCACCAACCAGCAGCCAGCCAGCAGCACCACGCAGCAGCAGCGCAGCATCAAGCCGCAGCAGCAGCAGCACCACCGGCAGCAAGCACCACCGGCAGCAAGCAGCAAGCAGCAGCAGCAAGCAGCAAGCAGCAGTAGCAGCGGCGTCGTCAGCCGCAACAAGTAGCAAAGCAGCAGCTACAAAAGCGGCAACCAGCGGCAGCAGCAAACAGCAGCAGCAAGCAGCAGAGCGGCAGCAGCAGCAGCACCCTTTACACCAAGCCACCGTTTACACCCAACCAACCACGTTTAACCAACCCCCTACACGGCGCAGCTGGGAGTTGAACCGCGGGGGGGGGGGTTAGCTTGATATATCAATCTTTAAGGCACGCAGCCCCTCCCACCACAACATTGCTAAAGCAAAGAAGAACTCAGCTAGCATGCTAGCTTTCGTGATTATATATAGTGGTCTTTCGCCAAAGTTCCTTGAAAGGAGATCATATGTCATTGTCCGGAAGCCTCGGAGAACCCTTTTTGCACTGAAAAGCCAGGTCGGGATGAGAAGTTTCCACCCTCCATCCCGAGCTGTTCGAACTCAAGGGCCGCACCACAGGTCTTGAAACTTCCCCTGCCCAGGGCCTCCAATGCTCGAAGCGATTGGTGCGAGACCAACTGCGATGGGGTGTTAGATTCATGGCTTAGTTGATTCCTTCCGATGATCCACCAAAGCAACACAAGTACGTGCAGTGAGACAGGAGCTCAAATTGTTTCAGGGAAAGCTGCCGCTGTTTTTGAAGATGTTTGATTGGACGTCCGTAGGCAGAATCCACATTTATGGGGTTCATCCTTGCCCAAAAGCAAAACCACACGGATGTTTTCTGTGCAAGCCATTGTTCTACCCCACCGCTTGTCAGCTACTCATTGTAGCACACAACACTTTATATATACTGTAAGGCTTTCTTTCCTGGTTCCAGAACAAGGACAGGCATTCCCGGGCAAAACCATTGCCTCAACCAACAGCCTCAATGGATTCTGCGTAATTCAGTCTGCCTGGATAGTCCCTCCTGCGTCAGTCTCGATGGTACACATGTACAAGCAAGGAAACCTTTCTTGAGCAATGTTTGATGGCAGGACATATGACTGTTCATTGCTGAGATATTGTTGAGGACCAGTATCTACCAACTATCCGAGTATACACATCCAAAAAAACACTCAAACATGCACATCATATGTACATTGTACAGTACATCATAAGCACCAGGAATTCGTCTCCCGTGCAGCCTGGCATCGGGGACCACAACCTGGCTCCCCCAATGCCATTGAAGGGCCGTGCCTGCCACATGGACAGCGTGCAAATCGGTTGAAGCGTTTGCAAAGCAAAGGACTTTTTTGGACTTGGTGCATGCCCTGTGAACATAATTTGCTGTGATCATCATCAAATCATCAAATATCAACATCATCGTCCTGATCCCCATCATCGTCCTCCCCCTCATGGATATTCATCCTCCCCATCCTCCTTCCACTCCTTCCTCCTCACCTTCATCTTCCTTATCCTCTTCCTTGCTCTTGCCCTCCGATCATCCAACTCCCCAAACCCCGTGGGACTTGGTCTGTCTCCGTCCAAACGGAGGAAAAAAACAAGAAAGACACCGTCAAGAAGCTCTTTGGACCATATGGGGGGCAATTGCATGGATTCGTAGCTGTCATCCATGGTCATTTGCTGTATTGTGCCCCCAGAAGAGCTCTGCTTTCTTCCTCAACTTTGCACAAAAGTTTCAATTGACCACCGCTGCAGCACTCTTCCACCCAAGTCCCCCCCGGCCACAGCAGCAACAATCTGCCCAGGCTGAAGTTTGGGCCTCGAGTTCCAACAGCTGGCGGGTGGCTTAAGCTAAAACACACCCTCTCACCACATTACTGTATTATACATTTACACTCTAGTTGCTAGCTTTATGTTGAACCAGTATGTCATCAACAAATATACATACTGTACACCTTTATTATATGTTTGATCTTAAGGCCGCTGAGGCATCCGATGGCTTCGCCCTGGTGATGCAGAAGAACGAAGAGTCCAAACCCAAACAAGATACAGTAACCGTTGGGGAACCCATTCCCACGAAGGCCAACTCCCCCAACTGAATGAGCACGACGTCTCCCCGTAACTAATGGTGATGCATCGTTTTCCACTGTGGGGCAGCGCCCGATGGAAGCCCAGTCTATAGCAACTAGCATTAAGGCATCCCAGTGCCCAGACAGGGCTGAAATCATTGAAACAAATTAAACACAAAAATAATCAACTCAGCAACTCAAATCCAAAACAGGCTCAGCAGCAAAACTCAGAACAACATCGAACAAAAAAACTCAAAAACTACTCAAGAGAAAAACACACAAAAAAACAACAAAAGAACTCATGCGTTCTAAACTGGTTGTTTCTACCTGTTTCTTGAGTTTTGTTGTTGTTGTCCCTTGAGTTTTCTGGTGTGTGTTTTTGTTCGTATGTTTGAGTACAATTTGAGTTTAATCTGAATATAATCTGGAGAGTTTGGGGACCCCTTGGATGGTCCAAGCACTTCCAGCATAGGACCGATCTCAAAACCTGGCGGACGTCGACACCCGTCTGATCCTATCTTGTTGCCAGGCCGCAAAAGGAACTCGGTTTGGATCTCCCCTGTGTCAGGATCCTGGCACCAACCGAAACAACGAAGCCACACGTGTCGGACGGAGCGAAAGGACCAAATACCTCAACGTGTGCAAACGAAGCCGAAGCCAGGCAGGGGAGGGAAGGGAAAGTCCCAGCTAAAATTCCTGGTGCAATTTCGGCCGAGGCAAACAAAGTAATCTTTCCTATAGACTGGGTTTGGGATAACCAACCTTGGCACTCTAATCAATGCCAAAGCACCAAACAACACAGATCAACCTTAAGCAGCCAAACAAAAATCTGGCCGGTGAGTCTAAGAAATGGCTCAATCAATTTGTGTAAAGTTCTATGGTGGATAAACCTCTATCACCTGGGCTCGTTGTCTCTGTCTCTCCAGCGGATTTCCGTGTTTTGGTCTCTCGGCTCGGGACGGACTGTGGAAATAAACACCCATATCGATATATTTTCCCAAGTTTCCTTTTTTGGCCCTCGGCCTTACTTGCGCCACCATTGGCGCCTACTTGATTAAGCAAGGGCCAGCCAATACTACCTGCTGCACGCAGGATAACTCACGTACGATACTATATTTATTTGGTTCCTAGATGTTTAGATATGTTTAGGATCTTAGGAGGATTTTGCAAAGTAGGGATATTGAAAGATTTGAAAGCAATATGGAAGGAACACCGCGCAGTGTTTTTGCCATAAATTGCGATTCCACTCCAGCAAAAACAAACGTTTCTATTAATTATCTTGTATGACCTAGCATGACCTATATATATTGAAAATGACCACTCCAATGCCATGTTCAGTTTTTGTATTTATTTTCATTCAAGGTACCCTTGCTATGAAATACTCCAGGAATTGCATGTTATAGACGCGGTATTTTTGTCACCCACTGTTCACCGGGTATGAACCGCCCAGGTGTGAGACCCGAGTGTTTTGGCTAGACGACTCAAACGATGTTCATGGCAAACCTCAGGGCAAATGCCACCTTTTGGCTGGAAAGAAGAACACGCATGCTTAAGTGAGGCCCCCATGCCAGCATTTACATTTCCCGTTCTCTTTGGTGACTGTGGTGACATGAACGAGGAGTCACTTTGGGCACTTCTCGTCAAAAGACCTTTTGGTCCCCAAAAACTGGTCGAGTTGGTGCACAAATTCATACCGCCCCACCCCCTTTCGTACGGATGAAGCAACCTGCTCAAAGACTTCCTTCTTCCCGTTGCGGATCAGCGTCTGACAGGGATCATTCTGAAGGGCATTCAATGGTGTTGGGATGCTGGAAAGGCTCCCTGTTCCACTCTGAGTTACGGCTTTGCGACTCCGTGGGCTCTCCAGCGGGGATTTGAGAAGCCTTGCAAGCCTCTCAGATCCTTTGAAAGCAAACGTTTGCAAATGATGCAAGTTGACCCGTATTACTATGTTTGTTCCGTGCAACATGTTGATGCATGCTGACATTCCTCGAAGACATCCGGTGGCAATGGGTCGTTCGTTCCGCCGTGTTTTGTTCGGTTTTGGGTTGACTTGTGAAAGAGGTGTTCCACGTTGGCCTCCGAAGAAGGAGCACCTCCACCGCCCAACCTCCCTACTTTGGCTCTGAACAGCAAAATTCAGGACGTGAAGCCGCGAAGGGCAGTCACTACCTTCAGGCCTACTTTGTTTTGTTTGAGCCGGTGCGGGTGCACAAGCAAGAATTATATATATATATACAATGTACATACAGCGTTGGATTGATTTTGCACGTCGGCTCTTTACAAATGGATGTTCAAGATCAACCTGAGAAGTGAGGGGAAGAATACCAGCCCTCATAGACACTCAGAGCAACGTGTTTCACCTAAGAAACTCAAACAAACGATTTGGGAGTCCCCGCACAGGCCCCCTGATAATAGCCTCTCCATTCGCAAGATTCACCTGCCGCGACTTGCTTTGCCCAATGTCCTTTTGCTAGAACCCGCTTTTCGGAGGTGCCCTCTTTTTGCCCCGAGGTGGCCTCCAAACAAAGGGCAGCAACAAGACTTTTCCTGAAGGTCTTATCTGGTCCTGATGTTGCTAGCCCACTTTTCAAAAGGTGCCCTTTTTTGCTGCGAGATGGTCCTGAAACAAAGCGCAGAAGGGCACCAACCCAGAAATGTGGCTAGGGTGTTTCTTGAGCTCTCTGCATTTATATAGATTGGTAGAACACACTGTCTTCCATACCTGGACCTGCATCGTCACCGGCCTTATCGCCAGAACCCGCTCTTCGTGCTCTTTTTTTTCCCGAGACGGCCCTCAAACAAAGTGCAAAGAGGCATCAACACCACGGTCTTTCGCACCTGCATCGACAGTTCATCTCAAGCAGAAACCAAAGCTTCTGTGCTCCAGCGGTTGCTGTGTATACGGCCCCAAAAAAACCCTGCCAAAAGTCATCTCAAGCAGCTGCTTGCAAGATTCAGTCAATATGCTCGAGGATGCATCTACCATGTCCTGCTTTGTCACGGGTCTTATCGCTATAGTATAGAGCCCGCTTCCAGAGGTGCTCTTTTTTTGCCCCGGGACGGCCTTCAAACAAGGCGCAATGGGCACCAACAAAACGTCATCCTCGGATTTTTTCTGGGAGAATTTGGTGCTACATGGTGCTACCTCAACATGGCCTGCCAACACACCGCCACGGGGCGCCAACCCAGAAAAGCAACTTCCTGCGTCGACGAGTTATTGTTGCCGTGTCGCGCTTTATCAGGGCGAAACATGCCTGCTTGTCTTTACAACTGAGCAAACATGGTCTTTCGAAGTATTTTCTGTACAAAAAACGATCCTTTGCTGATACGTCTATCAACGTATTTTCTTTGCAGCTGTTAGGGGGGACAGGGCCCCCCCTAGATCCCAGAAGCTAGCGCTCCTTTGCTGGTGCCCGTTTTCCTTCCCCAAAGCAAAGCTTTCACAAACGGGTTTAAAGGGCACCACCACACATGGCATTTTCCTTGAGTCAGTTGGTTGCGATGCGCTTCGGCCCACCCTCTCCTGGAACGCTTCGATGGTGTTCTACAGCTGCTTGTACGAAACATGCCTGCTTGTCAGAGAACGATCCTTCGCTGATACCACACAACAAACTGCCTTCTTCGTTCGGGTCTATTTAGCGGTGACGCGCCTGCTTGCAGGTTGCCATCTTCACAGCTGACCGCTTCCATACACACAACTGGACATGCAGCCGTCCACCTGAATTGTATCACGGCCACTTGGTGGTGCAAAATTAAATTGGCACCACTCGCATCACCAAGGCCCTGATAGAGGTGCATTTTGAGGTGCATTTTGCAACCCCCCTTTTGCTCGCTCGCCGCAACCACCCCTCACAGTCCTTAACACTAATTTCCTTCGATCATCTGGCTTTTGTAATCAATGCTACAATCATGGATCGTGACCACCAAAACTGGTATAATACTGGTGATATCTGGCTGACCCGCTTCTGGAGCCCATGCTAAAGCTGCTACAAGTAGTGCGAACCTGACCGACTTTCCACCAGCGGCCTGATACTCAACGTTGCCATCCTCAAGATCCTCAAGAGATCAGGACACGCGAGAGTTACAGCTTCGATGTACACCCCCCACAGCAAAATACAAGAAACATGGCAGTCATAGAGCCGAAGAAACCAGTCTTCTTTCATCCAAACGAAGATTCACTTAACCAAATCTCTAGTAGCCTAAGAATGCACCCAAACACTACTGGATGTCTTGCGCTTGTGAGAACAAATGTTTGCAGTTTGTGCCCTTGTCTTGTGGTTCTCGAAATAGCAGCTCCACACAACCGGCAAACAAGGGACGTTGCTGTTTGCTGGTCTGGTTTTGCTGTTTGCTTGTTTTGCTCGTTTCTGTAGCAACTCATGATTTGAGACACGCCAACAACCAATCCCCCAAAATGCTATCAGTAGTAACTATTGACCTTTGCCAAACTTTAATCGAGGACCCCTGGTAGGAGAAGCAACTTGCTTCCTACCATCGCGGACACAGTGTGTGTGTGTGTGTGTCACTATGGACTGACCGTGAGACTTCTGGACTCACCCGCCATGAAACCCGCTCTGGGCACTCCCATAAAGCCCGGTGTTGACCCGTCAGCATCAAACCAAAAAAACAGGTTTAATATGAAGAGCATCCCAAACATCATGGCAGGGGGTCAAAACAGGGACCCTGGTAAACCACTGAAAATGAACAGAATAATAGATCACCAGCGAGGTCAACTACCAGGGGTTTTGAGCTCCAGCTTTTGACCACTGTCACAATTCAATTAAACAAACATAGACAACATCCCAACACCACATGGTGTCCTGGAACATCCACAAAATCTCAATCTTGCGGATGGTGTCGCCGTTTCCCCATGGCACCTTCCACCTTCAACGGCGGTCGGTGGCCGCGGGCGCTAGCCCCCGAAAACACCAAGAAGAAGCAAACAAAGACCTATACATCAGACCCTACCAGGGTCTGAGTCAGGGTGCTGGTTGCTGGTAACTCAAAAAACGTATGCAAAAATCATGCAACGTCCCTGATGAACGATTGGATGTAACAGCAACAGCAACCAAGTTGGTTGGGTGATCACCCCACCGTTCTTCCGGTCCCTCTAAAGTTTAGCGTTCGGGCTTGAGGATTTTTGTTTTTCCCACAGTGCATGTCTGGGATCTACTGGGAATTTCTTATACATTCTTGCAATCCTAGCAGGGGAAGGAGCACTTCAAAAATGAGAGTAAGGACAAGGTGCTCAATGGCAAGTGCTTTCGCTCCACTCTTACCAAGCCTGGCACCTACGGAACTCCCTGTAGTTTTGTGGCCTATGTTTGGAGGGACATGTAGACACACCAAACTCCTGAACTTTCTCCGCCCAGGCTGGCCGTCAGGCCAAACACCAGCAACATAGGATTTCTGTATTGCTTGGTGAGTTTCTCCAAGACGTTGGGAGGAACCAACCGGGATGGAAGCTCATGTCTTTGGCTGTTGCGCTCAGCAACTAGCTACTAGTTCAAGAAATGTTTGGGTCAAAGTCTTGTTGGCTTCATGTTGGACCAAACTCATCTCCCACAGTTCAGGACGACCAGAACTAAACTGACCACGTCAACTACTGTAATTATAGTTGCATGAATGGTGACATACGTTGGGCACAGCAAACAAACAAATGTGACTAAGAATAGTTGCACACCTACAACTTCTGGCAGACTCTTGGTGAGAGGCATGAAATCCAGGTGCCTCAAGCAAATTGTCTGAGCCGTACGCTGCTCGGGGACACCTCGCGGACTAGGAGCCAATCGACAGCAAACCGGCGAACTGCGAGCAATACATGGGGATGTATGCCTGGTATAGGTGAAACCATCATGGATCCGCCTAAAACATGAATCTCAACGATCATTCATATCAAACATGGCTACTCTACAACTTTGGTTTGCACGTAGTTTATCAACATGTGGAGGCATGATGCTACAAATCTACGCTCTTGAATTTCTGTTGTCTGAAAGGAGTGGATCTTCACTTCCACTGGTAACATGGTGCCATGGCACACCCAAGAAGCGCCAGTGACGCATCTCTGATGACACAACTCTTCTTACAACTCCTAGGTGATTCCTATGCCCTTAACTAGTGCCTTCCTTCGGCTCATCGCCCTCTGGGTACACCATCTCCCTGGTTCTGAATTCGCTAGAACTGCTTGCGCGGGTGTGGATCGACTTGTGGCTTCAACTTCTTGCATACAGTGGTTGAAGACTTTCAGAGTAGATGGCACACTCCCCAAGTTTGGTGGTGTATATAGACCCCCAGGTGACCCCCATCTAAAAGACATCTTGGGGTGTGCCATCCAACCTCTGAAGCCACTGACTGTAGCAGTGGATCCACCCTCCGCCCACACGAACTGGCTGCCCAGCTCTCGATGGCTTCCATGCGCGGCGGAGTGGTTGCCAAGGTGGTGATCCTCGGCCGCTGGTGTTATCGTCCATGTCTTGGGGAAACTCCCTGGCGTGGGAAGAAACATCCACTGAAACATGTGTAAAGCCTAACATAATAAGTGATGTTGTTCTTTTCCAGGATGCGATTGGATCCAAAAGGATTCTTGAACTTCTGAATCAGTGGGCAAACTTGTGAGCTGGTAATGAAATAATCACCATCAGAATTAGTGGGCACACAGTTGGCTGCCATAGTATGCATTGAATGATGTGCACATAGTAGCCCGTGAAAATCCACTGGCGTCCTCATCCAAATAAGTTGACAACACATGATCGCCAACTTGTGCAAGTGACGAGCCAACTTTACATTACATATCACATACGAACGAAGCATCACCGAATCCGTTCCCGGATCTCCGGCCGCACCGCGGCGCCCCCTGAGCTCCGGTCGGGTCAACCAGGCCTCGGTGTCCAGGCATGGTCGAGGTTTTGCCGGTGATGCAGGTATATAAATGCTTGAGGAGCGTTCGGCGTTTGGTTTGGGTGGGGCATGGATGGAGTCGCAACTACACACATATATGTATGTGTGTTTGTGTATACATATATATCTATATAGATCTATATATGTAACACATACACGCATGCACACTTATATAATCTTATATATGTAATTATATGTATATACGCCTATGCCTGAAACTGTTCAAGCTGGCTTGGGATCGATTTTTTTGGATACAAATTGTTGTTCTCTTTGTTGCTGGCATCTTCTGGGCATCCCAACCCCCATTCAAAGAACGGCGGCATCGATAACTTTCCGCATATATATATATACAGTATATCACGTGGAGTGTGGTAACCCTCTGAAGCGTTGATCACTTACTGTTTTCTTGTACCTGCTAGTCATTTCTGTTTGAATCCTGAAAGACCCGCAAAACACTCTGCAAAACATATTTATATAACCCCTCTGCTATACGTTCACCAAGGTATTTTTGTTGCTCTTGAACATGCATGACTCCAAGATCTGAATGTCAAGAGCAGGACTCCTGAAAAACGGATCCAAAACGTCCCAAAATGCCCAACGGCTTCGTCCTCTTGGGCTTCGTGGCACTTGGTCCATCCAGCCGTGCCAACCCGGTTACAGGGCCGTGCCTGGAGCGAGGCACGGCGATCCGTCCGATGGAAGGCTAGCGTCATTCGACTGGGTGATCACGGAAACCAACCGGGAACAACGGGGTATACTATTATAGTTATAAAAGGAATATATCAATAATAGGAATATTATCATAGGAATATTTTATATATCATATTTGTCCCCCTACCGTTTTTGTTCCCTGTGTTGTTTCCTATTTGTAATGGCGCACTCCCAACTCCTCGAAGAAATTAGAAAACCATATGAATCATTTAGGAAAAGGTAGGAAGGGCATATAGGACAACATAGGAAATGAATAGAGGCTTCCTGTTTTCCTGTGTTTCCCATTTCCCTGTTCAATGATTATTTCCCAAACTAACATAGGGACGCATAATGGCCCCACAGAACAAAAACATGCTTCCTTTGTTCTGTCTTATTGATTGTTCTAGTTTGCAATGTTTGTTCATTTTATGTGATTTCACATCCCAAGCTTCATTCAGCTCTACATGATCCTAGGCCTTCTGAAGCTTAGCATGCAAAAAGGTGCGTAACCCTGCAGGAACTCTGACCCCGCATCCGTGACGAAGCAAAAACAGCTCAACTTTGCTTGTCTGAATGTTGCAGTTTCCAACAAGCTGGTAAAAACTGCACAGCCGTGGGGCCCAGCGGCTCAACAAGTCCAGCCCCAGTCTTCCGCCAAAGAACAATCAAGTGAGCTTGGTCATGCCAAAGCAAGTGATGCTCTTCAGCACAAGCAAGCAAGAGCCGAAACAGTTGTCCCACCATCAAACCCAAGCAGTACACAATCAGGGGGATCTGCAATTTTTCAACTGGTGCAAGTCATGTTCCACCGAGGAGCCATAATGTAGTAGGACTTTCCAGGTGTCAGACTGGGAACCATGCAGTAGAAGCCTCAGAAACCGGCAGGTGGAAGCCTCCATCCCCCAACCTACGCTTAGTCGTGGGACTTCGGCTACTTGTACATATGGTGTAAACAATTGAAGATATGAAAAGCCAACCAAAGCCCCTGCAGCCCTGGGGAAATGGCCAAACTCTTTTGTATACAGTAAATTTGGAGTCTCCTAACCACAAGTCCAAAACCTCATACAGTCCAGCCAATAGCTCCACGTGACTTGTGAGGCAACTCCTTCAAACACTACTGCCACTGCTACAAAAGCTTGTGGCAGCTAAAATGTATCTTGAAGTTAGGTCTCACACTGAGGAAGCCAGCGTCCTAAGAGACCTGGAAAAGGTATTAAAAGGTGGATACCTTCTTTAAATTAAAAAAAGATGAAAAAGCACACATATTGTTCCAGGATGAGCTTCTTGGAGTTGCATTTCCTTGACCCTCGCAATGCCCTTGAGAAAAAACAAACTATACTAGGCCTAGGCCGGTGTAATTGTCCCCTTTCATTGACCACCTTACTGTCCCACGGTGAACGTCGAAGCGAATGTCAGGAAGAAATCTTGTCCGCTTTTGAGTTCGATGGGTCATCCTTAGGCGGCATCATGAGTTCTTGGAAAAAGGCTCCCTGTCGTGCGTGTGGGCCAGTTAAGCTCGTCTGCTGACCACTTCACATCTGAGTGCCCAGGGCCATCATAGCGCATTCCAGCTTGACCTCTCTTTACCGCCTTGCTCCGGTGGCACAAACGGCCCCCCTCGTACCAACAAACCATCCATTTTTGCATATATGATTATAGACACTCTTTATATATATATACTAAATAACACTATATATATATATATTAATTATTAGATATATATATATATGCATGTGGCTGGCCATCCGGGGTTTCCTTTACACTTCTGAAACAATCTGATCGTGGCGCTTTTCCAGCGCCGCTGCCCTCACCTTCAGCTGACTGGAGAAGGATGAAAAGTGAAAACTGCTGCTGACCAGCAAATGGGTGAATGCTGTACTTGCCCACCTTCGAATAGAAAACATCTTCGTAGGAACTGTTCTGGGCAATTCCATTTTTTAATGAGGCATCCCTCTGCCAAATAGTGTAGCCAGAAACATGGCACTGGCTTCAGTTTGTGTTTCACCATGCCATGCTCTCCCACCATTGCCACGATTGTTTGGTTACTGCATTCAGGTTGCTACTTCTGAAGATCCTCTAATCTGGACATTGAGAACAACATAGGGAACACATGAGAACACCGCTCCTTTGGAAACCATGAATCGGGTGGGGCTTGTCGACTTGTCGTTCTATGTCGGTTTATGGTTCTGGAGACAGCAAATCACCTATTGAGTCTTCGTTGTTCTCACCTCTGCAAAGGTGGATTCTAATCTAGTCTGACCCAAGCAAACCATGACCTCAAAGAACATGACTCATGTCCCTGGTCGAGGCCGCCTCCATGTAGGGCCGAAGCCGTGTGTACTCATTGATGCTGATGCTGTTGGTCCCTCAAATTTGCTCGCTGGGGCGATGGGCGTGAGAGATGAAAGCCAGTGTTGAGAGGCCCAAGACTGACTTTGTGAGATTTTGTTGGAGACCTCTCATCGGCTCAAACAACTTGGAGCTGTAGCCTCGAAAAGAAGGGTGGCACCAAGAAGTCAGGGGACTCAAGGCCCTGTCATCGCCCTTTGGGCTTTGGGCAATGGAGTGTGAGGACACTTACCCACTTCGTTCCAAAAGAACATGCGCACCCAGTATGATGACACCATGGTATCTTGTTGGCTGGCAGGTCAGGTATGTCATCAATACGCTATCCCCTGGCCATTTCATTGGACTTGGCTGCCTGCTCCCCACAGATTTTTGTGCATCAATGCAGGTGTACCAAAGCTTCAACTGCGCTTGCGCACACAAGGCATCTGTCTATGACAAGCGGATGTCCACGTTCTGAGTGCAAAGAACTAAAACTGGCCACACACCGACGGGACGCAAGCGGAGAACCGAACGCTTCAGATCAGATGGCTCACATATATCAACTAGTGTTTACCTGCAATTTCAAAAGGAATATGTGCGCCATCCCCTGGCACGGGCGCAAGGACTAAAAATTCTATGAAATGCATGGGCAAATCCATGCGCCACCACTGAATGGGGAAAAACAACAAGAAGTAGTAACAAGAAGCTACTAGTAACAGGTGCATCGCTAGTAGTAACAAGTGCCTTACTAGTAGTAACAAGGAAGCTCGGCTCCCGCACTGTCGCGGTCCAGCAGGTCCCACACCTGATCGAGCCACTCGGGCCTGGCGAGCGCAAAGCGAAGCGGGAAAAGAAAAGAGGAGATCTTCATTTGAAGGGGCTCAAAGCCTGGGGGTGAGTTGAAAACGCCTGGATTGTGAGGATGGGATGAGGGGGAAGATCCTGTTGGAAATGCTTGGTGCTTGTAGCATTTAGCTAGTGATGCCTTGGATGTCTCTTTTAAGGTAATGACTGTCCATTTTATATAGGGAATGATCGGTTTTGCAAAGGTTATGACAGGGGAGTTCCCTTGATTGAAAAACACAAAAGCAAAAGAGGCCCAACGTGGAACAGCATCTGCCCCAAGCTACTCACCTGCAAACAATGTGGGAGCACTTGGATGGTTTAAGCACATCAGCTTCACCATCATGTACATCACCCCTTAGCCCTGTAGTCCCGCAGTCTCCCAAGAATGTCCAGCAGTCAACCAACGCCTGCTATAGTTGCTATAGGAGATTGCAAGCCCTGCAAAAGCCCCACCCACATGTATGGTCTTTTCCACTGACTCAGTTTTTTGCCTGCAGAAGTCGATAAAGGGCGGGCCGGTGTCCAAGTCACCCTGGATGAACCTCAGGCAGTCTTGCAGGTTCTGCGCTGGCACCGCTTCGAACTCCTTCCCCTCAGCCCTCCCGCGGCTAAAACCGCGACGGTGGCTGCTGCTGGAAATTCTGAAATCATTCATGCCCTCCTACAAGTATACAAAGCTCAACGCATCTTGGGGTGATTTGGCAATAGTGGAATCAAAACTCAATGGCACGGCATGCTGTTCACTGCAGACGAGGATTGCTCTGTTCCCCACCTTTAAGCCTTGAACAACCACCCGGGTGCCCCCCTCGTCCTCGTGTGCCCCTCTGCTCTCTCCAAGTGACTCCTCTCGCGAGACCTCTCCATTGCCATTGATGTCCAGCCATTCCTCAGACCCCAAACAAGACCCAGACCCGGGTGCCGACCCTCGGCGACGACCACACCTGACTCGGCGACGACCCGGAAAGCGACCTCGTGGGTCCGATTGGTTCGACCACCTCGGTGAGTGCCTGAGATCCAGACCCAGGATTCTTCCACTCCTGCCATGTCACAAGTCACAAGCGGGCAAAACACCACACCTGTGAGTCATCAAAACGAAAGCACCCCCACATGCAAATCGTACTATGCAAAGCCCCCCCCCCAAAAATACAAGATTTAACATGCTCGTACGCGTATATCAACAGCTCAACGCAAACTGAAACGGAACATGGTATGTTTCCGCTGGTGTGTTTCAGCTCTCAGGGAGTCATGGTATGTCATGGTTCAAAACTCATCCCACCGTTACGGCTTGTTGCGGCCACATCTCCCGGCCACGTCCCATGGAGGGTTTGGGACGACCCAACCCTTGAGCATGCTTTAGCCAGATTTGATCCGAATGAATCCTACCGAACTTTGATTAGAGACAGGTAGGTAGCAGCTAACCACTTCCTTACTTACTTGAGGTGCAAGGTCCAGAAACATGTAAAAGGCCTTGGAGCGGCAGTTTAAGCTTAATGATGGCTCTCACGACTTCCTGTAGCAAATTCACGAGTGCAAAGTTGAAATCCAAATTGTTTTAGATTTCATGGTAGGTTTAGTTCAACAAACATCCCGGCAAAGGTGGAACCCAGGATGAGCATGTGGAGTTCCATGCTGTTCACATATGACCAAAATTACGTGTCATATTCATATGTCTGAATGTATATGTAATATATATATATATATGGTTATATATATAACGACGGCCTGAAACTTAGAAGGTAGGAAAATCGCCACTTTAAAACAGTAGATAAATTTAGAATGGGGGGTCTTGCAATTACAGGCTGTTTTGAAATACCATGGATATATCGCTATATGGCGCCATCGCTATATGTATATAGACAAACCCTGCATCTGAACAGCCTAGAAGAGATGGCTTCCAATCTACTAGCGATGGCCTTCAACCTAGAAGTAATGGCCTCCAATCTACTAGCGGTGGCCTCCAACCTAGAAAAGATGGCCTCCAATCTACTAGCGATGGCCTTCAACCTAGAAGCAATGGCCCCCAACCTAGAAGAGATGGCCTGCAATCTACTAGCGATGGCCTCCAACCTAGAAGGAATGGCCTAAAGGAAGGTCGCGCCGCCGCCTTTTTTTCCACTGTCTGTCCCTGTTTGTCCTTGTCTTCGATGTGTTTGTCTTCATGCAACCGAATTCCTGAGAAGGGTCGGTTGACCTCATATCTATCCTGCAGCGTTCTGCATTTGAAAAAGGTTGAACAGGCATTCTAAGTTCTGAAGTCCACATATTTGTGTAGTACTTGGAGCAATCTTGGTGTTTATGCTCCGGAACTGTGGAATTTCCTGCATGTTCCTTTCATGTTCCCTTCATTTCCAAAGCCAAGGGAAATGAAAGGAACCAGCTCAAAACACCATTGTTTCACTCGTTTTTGTTTTGCTTTTTGAATGCAATTGTCTGTAGAACACTACTTCAAACCAATGTCTTTCTCACTCCCGCATCGCTAATGTGTTTTTCTCTTCCACACAGTCTGTGGGTAAGCAACAACTCTCAATTGTAGCCACTGATCGGTGATTCTAAGTTTGCCTACTGTTTTTGAAAAAAAAACACAAGTTTGCCCAAAGGCATTCCAAAATCAACAGCCCCAGTCGCACTTTTTTGCAAATTATGGTTGCTGAACCATGTTGGATTCCAAAATGCTGGAAAATTTGCACTGCTTCTAAGTTGTTTGGCCCACTGAAAAAATGAGAGTTTTTTTTTAACTTCTTTCAAAACACCCCTTTAACTTAGAATGCGCCACTTTTGGGGCATGCTAAGTTTATTTTCCGGCACAGGAGAAGTGTTTTATAGCCTAAATGTACCAAACATGATTTAAGAGGAGGGTTTTTTCCCGAAACGGAATGGCACAAAAGTCATTCTTAGTTTCGGGCCGTCGTTATATATATATATATGGGTCACATGATGATTCGCATTTCCAACCAACCTGAGGGTCTGTATTCTCATGTAATTTACATGTAGCACATCAGTGTATAAGCTACACATGTTGTTTCATGTTTTGACTGTCTCACTCTGGCGCCGTTCCTGTCCCAAACGCCGTTCCGGTGGTGGTCGTCGCCTCCGAAGCGTGTCATCAAATACTCGGCAAAGGTGCTGATCACCTCCTGGTGCGAAAAATGGACGGAGAAGCTCCGGACTGGGAGTCGTATTTTTGGACTTTGAGTGGGAGATGGGGTTTGGGACTTGTGGGCTCGAGCAAGAAACACTCCCAAACATCGCAAAACCATGGCAAAACCACCTCATGGCCTGGTTGGATGGTTGTTCTTTCGTTTCAGAAAGAAACTTGAGGTGAGTAACCCAACAAAATATATACTGAGGAAAAGCAAGCTCGTGGAAGGGTAAACTCCGCATCTGTGAGCGGCTCAGGGCATGCTTGCAAAGCATCAAGTTGGGGACCAGTGAAGGCTCTCACATGCCCAAACTTTCCGCATTTCCTTTTCTCACTGGTTTCGGTTGAGCTCCCTTATGCTCAAAAGCGTAGGCTTGACGTTTGCCCCTTCGTCGAAAGAACTCGCTTTGGATATCCTCCACCCCACAAAGCTCAAATGAAATGACTAGTGCTGGATCTACTGAGTGGATCTCCATCACCATCACGTTGTGTCATTTCTTTGGGTGGGGTGTGTTGGAGAGAAGTTTAGTAGGAGTCCTTCTTAAAAATACTTGCAGCCTGCCCCAGGTCGGGGATGCGGCATCTGCTTCGACTCATCAGCGGCTTATTATGCAAACCTGAGATTGACCTCACGAAGGTCTTCCAAATCCCAATCCTCGTTCTCTAGGTTGGGCTTCTGGTTCTGCCTGAGATGCGCGGAAGAAATCGGAAGAATGCTATAGAATGCTCTCACTGAAAGAGCACGAGTCAAGAGCAAAGTGCTTCGAGCCGGGAGGGCGAATCAAGCTGGCTCCACGCTTAGGGCATCCCACACCACCCGCTACAGGAAGAAAAGTTGCCAAAACTAGACTCCCAGTCGTTTTTGGGAGCAACACTCAGTCAAGTGAGTCACATCCTGTCTTCAAGTGTGCATCCTCACCATCAATTCCTCAATTATATATATATATATAGACGGGTGATATCTTTTTCCGCCCATATCTGGTCGCTGGGTTGTTCATGAGGAGAACTTGCCTGCAAGCCCTGGATCCGTTCCCCCGCGGCGTCGAGTCCAGGACTCAGGAATTATCACACACACCCAACTCGCCTTCTTCATTTTACCATATTCTACCCTTCCGTAAAGGGGATACCATTCGACCATTTTGTCAATCTTCGTCCCTTTATGGATGCCCTTCCCTCATGCCCTGAGCTCGGACCCCCCCCACGTGTGGACCGCTTCTTCGTGAACCATGCCCGGCCTGGAACGGCGTGAGTGTGGACGCGAACGGGTTGAGTGTGGGTCCGCGGCCCGAGGTCCAGTGAAAAAAGGCACACACAGTGACACTGTGGGTCTGAAAGCATCCGAAAGCGCTAAACCCATTTAAACTTTAAACCGAATAAATACAACTGGAACATGAGGAAGTCCAGGCGCCGAGAGGAACCCTTGAGAGGCAGGTGCTGTCACTATCTTTCAAGTGGCCTGTTTTTCACAGCAAACAACTTCACGAAAAGACATGGCTAGGGACGTGCCTCCTGCAGCTACATTTAGATGAGGGTCAAAATGGGTGATTCCCTAAGACATCAAACATCAAGCCATCAGAGTCTCTGACCCCCGAGCGGACAGATCGGATTCTAGGGGAAGTAGGCTGATGCCGTATTCTTTGGAAGGCAAATCTTTAAGATCCAAAATTTCACTGACACTGCTTTCCTATCGGCTCCGCTAACTTCCCCGCACGCCAAAATTGCGTATCTTTTCCGCAGGCGGCTCAAGGCGCAGTAGTTTTGCTCACCTCGGCCAGGTCTGTCGTTGGAAACCGGAGATTCAAATTGTTGAACTCAAAACATGATGGTGATGAATGAAAATGATTAAGCACTGTCCACCTCAAGAAGTGGGAGGAAAACCAACCATGAACGTTTTGGATACTTTTTGGATAACTAAGCTGACCAAGTACGTTAAATTGTGTTAAACCAACAAGTGGCCAATAGTTAAGATTGAATGTTTCAGTTCAACCTTCAACACGTATTTTATACGTTGAACATACAAGCTAACCTTCGCCTTATGGACACCGATGGGACCTCTAGCACGACGGACGACGGAGGATTATCTCGCAACTTGCTGACAAAAAACTCAGCCGCAGCTTGGGCCAGTTCCATTCATTTTCTTAATAGCCGCGGGTGGGACCCAACAAATAAACACTCCACATGAAGGGAATCACTCAGGAGGAAGGAGCTGAAGAGATTCCAGGATCCGGGTCGATGTGTATCTGTTTGTGAGGAGCATGACTGCGCCAAAGCTCTTAGAGCATAAACATCACCATCCAGGATTGGTTGACATTGGTAGACCACTGCTGACAGCAAAACAGCAGCAAAACAAACATGAGTGTCTAATATTGTCTAATATCATGTTTGAGTGTTCCATTGATATGGAGATGTCAGGCGCCCCGTTTTTTTTCAGAGTTCAATCGCACAAAAGAACTTCACCAAGTAGAGTAACGAACAATCTTTGCAAATACCGTTATACACCGCAAACAATGAGCAGCTTGGGAACCAAACAACTTCTGAGTCAGGGTGGATGGTGGGATTTGGGGGGAGGTCACATCCGAGGTGTCTTCAAAGCACCAGGATCAAAGAGAATCTTCCCCCCAAAAGGAAACACGGAATATACCTTTCCACACTCAACATGTTTTACCTTTGTGGGATCCATCAATTATCGAAACTGGCAATCCTGGATCCTGAACACCACCCCCATCTCCAGCATCCCCACTTGGACCACCCGCTTCTTCCCTTTGAAGTTCTTGGCAGCGCTGCCACCACCACCTCCACCCTTGGGCATTTTGGGGCCTCCGCTCGCCGGATGAGACCGAGCGGACCAAGAGCTCGCCGCTCTTATGGTGATCTTGAGCATTGACTTCACTGATGTACGAAAGATGCTTAAGATTCTATGACTGTGAAGAACAAACTGATCAGTTCCTCTCTTTAAGTTCCTCCTTATGAAACATGAAAAAAAGGGAGGAACTTAAAGAAAGCACTATATGCCGCAAGATGTCGTAAGAATCACCTCCAATTTCCCAAAAGCCAGGGTTTGTCGGCAACCGGCAACCGGGTCTTGTTTTCTTGGCAGGGCCTGGCTCCATGTTCAACAAAAAGGACTCTGTCAATTTAGGGTGTAAATGCAAGATTCAATTCAATCATATTCAATCTCAACATTCTCAGGGTACTTGTCAATATGTATATTATAATTTCCATTAATTTCCTCAAACTGCCACTATCAAAGTACAGTAGTACAGTAATTGTATAGTTTTAGAGTTTAAGAGGGGTGGTTTTTGCACGTGAAAAACAAAGCTGGAAACATGGTCTGGAGATGTCTGGAGGTTTGGCGCCATATCTGCGATCACATAGGGATCACCATATAGTTTCCTGAGAACACCATTTTGGCGAAGCTGCCAATCTCTCAGCATGCACATCTCACCTCTCAAATCTGTCAAACTGATCCATCGGCACCAACCTTCTCATCCCCAAAATGCCAAGACTATGGACGCCCCAAACCTTCCCCGATGCGCACCTATCTCCCCCGGGGCACCTTTCTCGGCCTTCGTCTTGGGGACTGCAGGCTTGCTGGGCTTTTTGGCCTCAAGCAAACCCAAAACACCAGTGGTGGCAAGGTCTCTGTGCCCTATTCAACCCTTCCACCCGATACGCGCCACTACGGATACAAGACCGACCAAAAGAAATCAAAAAGGCCCAATCTCTAACTCCAAGGGATGCATGCATCCATCCGTGAAACATTGGATGTATTGTAGGTGACCACATGCACAAACTATACCTGTATACCAGGGGCAAAAGGCCCAATAAAACTCCCAAGTTGGGTAATGAACTATGATGAAACTGTTGGATCCACATCATCCAAGCGATCCAAGTGTGGTGCCACCCTCCCAAAGAACACATATGTTCGATCTGGCACTCCGGGTTGCTCCGGCAAATCGCTTGACCTGGTGACCTGGCGCTTGCTCCAAGTGACAACAGCTTTGGCCTTCGCTTCTTTGGCCTCCTTCTCCCTCTGAGCACCTCGAACAACACCACCATCCGTGGCATTGAACTACACAGAAGGTGAGAGGACAATTCGATGAAAACGTGGTTCCTGGGTCTTTTATAATCTTTTATCTGAGGCTTCTGCTTCACGATGAATCTGCGGTTTGTCTCATGATGAATACCTGTTGGTGTTCACCGGGTTTCATGCATTGGTGTTCACCGGGTTTTATGCTGAGTGGCAGGTTGGCCTCCCCTGAGGCTTCAGCGGAGCTCAGGTCGTTGGGCCTTCTTCTTCTTCAAGTCGTCCAGGGACATACCAACCTCAGGCGGATGGAATCAGCGCCTCTGCATGCATCCCTCAAGGTCTTTGTCTGAGAGCCGTGACGGACCGAAACGCTTTTTGCTTTGTGTGCATTTTCAGATGTTATCTCCGCGTAACACCCAAGCAGCTCTGCAGTGTCAGGTTCTTGCTCAAGAACATCAACATCAGTGATGGAGACCTGTTTTTGAATGCAATTCACCAATACTGGACACACACACATATATTGTATATATATATATATACACAGTATATACACCAATTTTTTGTTGAGAGGATCACAATCCACAGAATTGAAATGACCTTGTTGCCTTTGTCCGGGTGACCAGGCAATTTGTCACGGCCTCTCAACAACACTACAGAACTGTTTTGGGTTTTTGGTGATTTGAACACCATGGGAGACTCACAAAATCGGAATCAAACCAGCAGCAACCCCGAGGGCACGTGTTCCACACGGAGCCCGGTCGGAGCTGTGAGCTGGTCTATAGCCACTAAAGTTTGTGGCGGCCACCACCAAACAAAATGAGATGAACGGCAAAACTGGCAAAACCAACCCCTTCTTCTATAATCATCAATGTGCATCCGTGGGGCCGCCCTGCTATTAATACTTTGTCTGGATGTGTGGAATTCGGAAAGTTTGTCGGAGCTCGGTCCGAACTGACGCCTTTTGGCACGGACCACGCCCTTTGCAATAACAACGTTGGGCGATGCTGGGCCTCATGATTCTAGGAGATCTTCGGCCATGCGAACAGCCATATGTAGGGCCTCCAAGGGTTCGACCTCCTGTCGACGGTCCAAGCAAAGGCTTTTGCCGCTGCCCGGGCTGCTGTGTGGGGAGCCCAACCGTTTGGTCCTTAGGGAGCGACACGAACACAAAAAACTTCACGACGTGATTCACGCGCATCAAGCATGGAGAAACAGCGCAGGCTCTTGGCAGGCCGCACACCCCGCCAGCCCACAAAACGTGTCAATGTCGACGCATTAATAACAAAAGACATGACTAATTTGCACAAAAAAAGGTGGGGTAAACTAATTGGGGAGTTTCTTTAAAGGCAGTCAGTGTTGCAGGAAACAGTTAGTTTTATTTTTGTTCAGTTTTATTCATGTGTTGACATAATTAGTCGCGTAGCATCAGAAAGTTACTGTATATTATATACTAATATACATATATGGTTCACGACTCGGTTCACGGCGTTTCTTGGAAAACTCTAGGTTGCAGCACCCTTGTGCCTCTGTGACAACGTTTGAACATTCTGCGGCTACTAGCGTATGGACCAAAAAGGTTTCAACAAAAAGGTTTCAACAAGTCCCATTCATTGGCCACATTGGAAGAACATGGACAACCCTCCACACTTCACTCCCGTTGCGCCCTGTTTCTTGCAATGGTAGACTAAAAAGGCCAAGCCGGCTTGCAAGCTGGCAGGCACTTGGGCCGTGAGGAGAGGGAGGGGCGGGGTTTTGCAAGAGCAGCTCTGCCACCTGTTCAGCTGTCAAAGCTTCCTTCAAGCTGCATGAAACAAAGTGAAAGACAACAAGGCAAGGGAGCAAGGAAAGAGCAGGGTTAGTCTGCTGCTGCAAGTGCAGCAGGCTAGCCTGACCAACGGGTTGAGTCCATCGCTCGGTCTGCCCGGACGGCGATGGGACCTCGACACTCCGACAAACACATCACATGGTTTCGTGATGTTTCGTGTGTTTACCTCCTCTGTTTGTCTTCGTCGTCTTTCAAGGGACTATGCTGTCCACTTCCATGGTGCGGTGAATCAGCAATGCGTGCGTAGGAGTTATCACCATGGAGTGATCGGGGTGGCGGTGGAGTTTTCTCTTTTGAACTTCTTCGGGAACCAGTGGAGCAAGTGTTCTAGGTCGCGTGTCCTGGCTCAACAACCTCCCTGCAGGTCAAGGCGAACAAGCTATGTCAAAAAAGATGGCCAACAGGTTCCACATGCTTCCACTTACACACTAAGCACCTCCTCGCAAATATGCAATCTCTTCCGCAAACAGAACCCTGACGCATGGGAATTGGATTGATGATTGACGTTCTCCCCCCCAAATCGATAGATCGGGGCGCTTGAGCAATGAAGCGCTGGGTGGTTCCAGGTTCAATGCATTGAGGCTCCGTGGGGATCGGAGCACCGGCCAAGTCCTGCGCTCCCGACTCTGACGGAGCTCAGATCCGGGGCATGTGAAGGATGTGACTTGAGGGTTGGCTGACTGAGGCCAAGATCCACTATACAGTCTACTGCAGAAGTATTGCTTCCCAAAAGGATGGATTT
This sequence comes from Durusdinium trenchii, assembly GCA_963970005.1. Classification (NCBI taxonomy): domain Eukaryota; class Dinophyceae; order Suessiales; family Symbiodiniaceae; genus Durusdinium; species Durusdinium trenchii. The sequence continues at coordinate 2,174,647 of CAXAMN010021361.1, forward strand.
TTTGCCTGAGATGAAGCTGTTCAAGGTTTTTCATTGCACATCTTGAAAGTGGGATGTCCTCTGGTCTGGTCCCATGTAATTACTCCTAAAAGGAAGTCTCGAGAGTGGTGTAACAGCATGCCCAATCCTTTTAAGCATCCTGACTATCTGGCTATCCCATCGAATTGTCCACCTTCCCCACCCAATACCACACCTTCCACCCCGAACCGGCCCGAACCTCTGGGAATCTGATGGAAACTGCATGCCAGACATGGCGATGGGATCTACTGTGGCCGGTTCGAAGTTCTACACTTCACAGCCAAAACGGCTCGAATGCGATGCACACGAGTGAATGCAAAGCCACCAGTTCTTGTGAGCGAATGAGAATCTAAACGGGGCCAACACCTAATCTACAACTGCATGATGCTGCATGGACCAATAACGTCTGGTCTGGGTCATGGATCAAAACCCCTTTCCAATCCTCACACCGGCGCGCGCCTGTTTTAGCAAAACCAACGAGCCAAACCTCCCAGCTGAGCTCATCGCAATGGCCTTTTGGAACTTTTGCGCTTTGCGAGCCTTCTTCTTGCCACCCTCCTCTACCTTTCGGGTCTTCTCTCTCTCCCCAGGTTGTGAGGTGTAAAACGCTTCCACTCATGGGAAACCGAACCAAGATCACTTCATGAATCTTCATGGCAAACCGAACAGCTCGTTCTGCGAAGCAAAACCAGTGGGCCACACCCTGCACCTGGCTTTTGATCTGAGAACCATGCTTTTGAGTATTTTGGCCACCTCCAAGGCACTGGTGGGACAACTGGGTTGACAAAAGGGACATCCATTTGGTACTAGGCCCAGGCTACCAAAGAAACAGCGGTTGTTATTCCAAAGGTCGAATCTGAGAGCGTACCAATTTCCCTCGACCATTGGCTCACAACCCAACCAGCCGTACTTCTGTATTATGACGCAATTCACCAGACAAGTCCTTCGAACGCAAGAATGACAAAACAAACATCAATAATGGCAAAAAAGAGACACTCAAAACAAAGCAAAAAGGAAACAACTTGACACTCAAGAGAAAAAACACATCGAGATGGATTGTATTTTGCTGTTTCATTTGTTTCTTCTTTGAGCCTGGATTTGTGTATTTGTTGCGTTTGGATGTGTTTTTTTTTATGGCTATTTTACTAAACAAATAAACACATCCAGACTCAAAGAACAAACAAGCTCGATTTGTTTTTCCTTGAATCAATGTGTTTATCTGTTTAATCTTGAGTCTGGTTCTGAGTCCTCCTTTCTGGTTGAGTCTTCTGCTGAGCCTTGTTTTGCATCATTTTTGATTATTTATTTTATATTTATTTATTATGTCAAGATAAGATATGAGCTCTCTTGGAAATCGTGATCTCAAGGCCAGTAATGTTAGATTAGTTGTTGGCAGGTAGGAAATATTTCTTCAACAAGAAGGAGAGGTTGACCCGCCCCTATTATAAGGATTTCACATTACTACAGTATCATGGATAATTGTTCTATGTCCTCTTCCCTTCCAACCTTTGGAGTGTTCCACCTGCCCCAACCGCATACCAAAGCTAGGCAGCCAACAACCTGGTGACCGATTTGATCAAAAATGCAACAAACTTCAAACAAACTAATTAGGGAGGGTATCAGAATAGTTCAATGGGGTGACAGTTTCATGTTTTTGCAACTTTCTACCCCAAACAGGCAAAGTGTTGAATCGAATCCATTAAAAAATATCCAGTGACCGAACTGGCGATGATTGGCATGATTTTGGCAACCGAGGGCGTCACTCCTGGTTCATCGTAGAGCCGCTCGCTTGGTCACAGCGTGCTCCAAACAAGCCGACTTGGAATTCTAATGGGGTGCCGCACAAACCTCCTGAAACAAAAAGTTGTCATGTATCTACAAATCATGCATACACTTGCCGCAACTGATGGATTCGGATACCACACGGCTTTCCTCCAAATACTGCATCTGGCATCCACCAAGCGAAGCAAACGGTCCGGTCGCCGTATCGGCCTTACCCTTCTTGTTCATTCTTCGCCAAGCCTGCCATGGTCCACAAGTCTACAATCGACGGCACCAGGAAAGTCAGGTGTAACTACGGGTGCAATATCTGATCCCTTCGAATCCTTGAAAACAGGACATGATCGCTATGCGGAATGTAATATACAGTGAGTAAACAAGATTTAATCAGATTGATCACCATACAAACAAAATCAAACAAGTATACAACATATGAGCACCCTGTTTCTATGGCGTTGAGATATCAATCTCCACAGCAGCCGAATCGACCGGGCCCTCGGACCTGCGTCCAGCGCAGCTTCACGGGCTTGATGCGCTGGTGGAAGAGGGAGTCGGCCTTGGCGTTGATGAAAAAGCTCACCTGGCGGTCGAGATGAGGAAATCAACTGTCTGGTGAACAAAGGTTTGGTGAAAAAGGTTTGGCAGGTCTGCCGGAGGTTCAAAGGTTGTAGACGTGTATTGTGCTTGGAAAGCAGTGCAAAAAGGACCATGGAGATGGAACACTAAGATTCCCAAGGTCTACTTTACCTAGTTTCCTTTGCCTCACCGCCGGTTTCGTCACAGTAGATGTTGGCTTGATTGAGTGGTAAACCTCCGTGCAGGTGAAGACTGAACAGGTGGAGAAACGAATCATCCTTGATCCCAGGTCGACCATGCCTAACTGGAGATAAAATTTGTATAATATATATATATATGTATAATATGCTGGGTACACCGGTTGGATAATGATACATGAACTGGAACCCCTGGAAAGGTGACCGAAAGCAGTCTTGGGATCTTTCATGATCTTTCTAAGATTTTCCTCGGCCGCCACCTCATCAGGTACGGAGAGTCGGTCTCGCAGAATGGGCCACAGAACAGGAAAGTCGCCAGAATAACTGAACTTCCAGGAAAGTAGGGGCCATATAGACCATCTTGTTGCACCTTCTACAAAGCCTCGCCCAATGTCTATTGTCTGAAAAAGGGTGGAACAAAAGGAAACATGATCCCCAATGGGCCCCGAATCTTTTTACCGTGCGTGTGGCCACCAGAATGGGTCCATCGTGGCGTGTGACGCCTTGGCATCCTTGGCCACGAACTTCTGTCCATGACCGGGATATATGCCTTAGGCAACAAGCTGGACGAAACCAACATAATCCTGAATAATAGACGGCAAATCTAGGATTCATTGAAACAATGCCACTTCAGTGGGCTGATAGAAATATTTGACCCTGCTATCCTGAAGCCAAACATTAGCTCTTGAGGTTTCTGAAACCCTGCATTCTGATCTGATGTAGAATACACCAAGCATGATCTACTTCTGCCAGCTCCATCTTGACATGCTGGGTCTCCGTGCGGTACTCTGTGTAGCTACAAAGGTCCGTCTTGATCACCATGGCGAGCCGCGCGCCCGAACGCGCACCGCACCGTGCGGTGCGCCGGTGCGCCCGGTGTTGTAACGGGAGGCGGCGCTTTTCTTCTCTGAGCCCCTGCGCTGTCGGTGTAGCGCCTTTTGTGACGCGGAGAACCAATCCAGGTGACATGGAGTTGAGCTCCACTGAGATCAGCTGAGACCAATTCGAGGAGCTGAGATCAGCTGCTCCGAGCAGCCCCGTCCTTTGACAAAATCTATCCTCCTCATGCAAAAGGGATGAGCAAGGTTTGTGATAATATTGGGTAGTCCTGCAAGTCTCTGATGTTTTTGTACGTTAGCTTGTCGGGGATCATGCAAGCAACAAGCTTGCAAAGTTAGCGATTCTTGTCCAGTATCCAAAAAAAACAAAAATTACATTCCGCTTGCCGAAATAAAATGATCTTGAAGCAACCCGCATCCAATGTTCAGCAAATTGTTTTGCACTCCATCAAATTTAATTTCTGTATGTGAGATTTTTTTTTTGAACTGGGGCTTTGGGTGTTGCAGGAGTACAGTAGGTAGGCGGTGGTGGTGTCAAAAGGTTGGCAAAAAAAACAACAACAATTGGTGTCGCAAACCCCGGATAACCCACTACCCTTTTCCGGACATGTTCACCTACACACTTAAGTCTCAATCTTCCACAAAGTTCTGCAATGTTTCAGGCACCCCTTGGGCAATGGAAGTGTATGGCATGGTACGTAGGGATTCTCTACACCAGGACATGTCAAGTGACACGGTGTGCATGAATTTGTGCGATATGTGGTATCTTGCATAATCTGCGTTAATCTGTTAAATATGGAAGGAAGGGTGAACGATTCCTCTCTACGTAAGCGAGGCCTGGTGGCCAGTAGTAGTAGTAATAATAGTAGAAGTAGTAGTAGTAGTAGCAGCAGCAGGAGTAGTAGTAGTAGTAGCAGTAGCAGTAGTAGCAGTAGGAGTAGTAGTAGTAGCAGTAGTAGTAGTAGTAGCAGTAGTAGTAGTAGTTGTGGTGGTGGTGGCAGTGGTGGCAGTGGTGGTAGTGATCCCATGAACGGCTTCAAGCCGGCTGGGAATCAGTGTAAAAACACTTGGAATCCAAGGATTCAGCACTAGGCTGAACTGGGCATCCAAACCAGGTCTCGATCTCAGTCTCATCCAAACTGAACTCGTAGCCTCAAAGAAAGGCAGAATAGCCGAGGCAACCCCGGGAAATGGTCTTCACAGGTCACAAGCCTTAGGGTCCATATTCGTCTGCGGGGTGAAGGGGGGAAAATGTGGCAGCAGGCGGCCAAATTTTAGATCAAAAAGCACTCTTGGGGAACGTATGTTTCACACTGGGGCATACATTCAAAGCGCTGTTAAATCCTCTTTAGGGACTCTGCGGGCTCACACCCATCATATCCTTTACAGGGCCCGGGCAATCGTCTTCTTGCAAAGCTGCAGCCGACTCCGCGAAGCCTGCAAGTGTTGTGCTTGGAAGACCATTGTCGTAGGGGAAGGGTGAAATCTCTTAAGAATTTAACGTCAGCTCGTGGATGCAAACTGTATGCAAAACACATGAAATACCAGCTCCATTGGTTAAAAAAAACGTATTACACCTTACACGCAAAAAATGATAGACAAGCGCCTAGCAAACAAGTGAAGGGTCAACACCAAAATCAAGGATATCCAACAACCAGGCTAAACCATGTTGACTGCGTGGGTTCGGCAAAAGAGTAACGAGCAAAAGAACTTGAACAAATAGAGCGTGCATCGAGAAGACTTGGAACAAACAAACAAACACAAACTATGCCTTTATGAGACTACCAGATCCTTATTTCCTGCAAATTATCATCGCTAAGTCTCACATAGTTCAAAGTGAACTCAGTTTTCCATATCCCTTATTGAGTCTTCCTTGAGGAAAACGTGACGCCTAATAAGAAGGCTCATTAGGGAATGATACACCTTACTAGGCCTTATTGGTTTTCAACATGTGCGCTATGTCATGTGCATCTTTCAGCTGCCAATCTCTCAAGTCCAATTGATACTTTCCATTTTGCCTTCCCCCCTTTTGCCCTCCCCCTTGAGTGACCCTATGAACAAATAATGTCGGGTCCTAATTAGTCAAGTGGGACGGAATAATAACAAGTTTTCCCAATTTTATTCAGACCCCTGAATAGTTTTAGGGGGACGGAATAATAAAAAGTTTTTTTGCCCAGGGAGTTTTGTTTTGTTTATCTTATCTATTGGTTTAATTAGACCACTACCACCACCACCAGCTGGAACAATCCTGTCACCACCACCTCCTCTACTCCATCTCTTTGGTTTCTTGGCCACCTAGCAGGTGGAACTCAATAGTATGAATTGTTTAGGGGGTCGGATTAATATCCAAACTTGGAGCCCTCAGTGGGGAAAAGGCTTACTTTTCTATTGTTCTGCTATTGCTGGCCTTTCAAACCTTTATTCAACTCTGAGGTTTGCTTGAATCATGGAACTCTGACCTGGAAACCTTTTTCAAAATCCCTTATTAAAGCTCATCGATTTCATTGCTCCAAACAAATTTTCAAGGGAGTAGTACACAAGCCCAGGGGAACTCAATAGTATGAATTGTTTAGGGGGTCGGATTAATGTCCAAACTTGGAGCCCTCAGTGGGGAAAACGCTTACTTTTCTATTGTTCTGCTATTGCTGGCCTTTCAACCCTTTACTACTACTACTACTGCTACTACTACTACTACAACTACTACTACAACAACAACTACTACTACTACCACTACCACCACTACTACTACTACTACGACTATTACTACTACTACTACTACTACTTTTACTTTTGGCTGTCTCATTCTATTGAGACCCCCTCCATTGTTTGCTAGGGGTGGGCGAGGGTCCTTTTACTAATTAGGACCCAACATTAGTTCAACCATGTTCAACCATGTTCAACCAACCAGATATATAGTATTTGTGAAGCATTTTCAGTACAAGCCACAGTAGAAATATGTAGCAATACTGACATCATAAAGTGTACAGTTTGCTTGTACCTGCAGCCATACTGGAGCCCGTTTTGATCAAGAAAAGATTCGCATGGTAGCGGAGCAAGGATAAGGGTAACCGGCTTGGAGCTCCAGAGAGAAGAGCCCCTAGGTCACTGGGATCCCGGGTGCGATTTCGAGCCATAGATTTGAGGCCTTTGGAGCCCAAACAGCTGGACTGGTGAGAAATTGTTGTGAGCGACACTCTGTACCCCGTACGTTGTGTCAGAAAGACATTAGTACAGATTGGAGATGGATGCAGTTATAGCACAGAGACTAGCACAGAGTACGCAACCAACAACACCAGCAGCTGAGGCAGTGAGAAAGCAAAAGTCATCAACAACAGGTTGGTCAAAATTGATAGCAAAGCCATCTTTCACTATAAGTCACAAGAAGAAGAGATCAAGGCATTTAGAGAATGGTCATGGGTATTTGAGAAGTATATATTTGAGTGCAGTTGACGAGGGCTACATGAAGGACCTGAAGAAAATTCATGAGAAGCCAGTGGCAGCCAGAGGATAAGTTTGACATGGACCTGGCAACTGAGGCAGAGAAGACCAGGTGCATCAAGCTCTATGGATTGTTAGCTTCATTGATGAGGGGAAAAGCACTGCAATTGGCGAAAGCTGTGGAAGACTCCCATGGATTTGATGCCTGCAGGAGTTTGAACAAAGCTTTGAAGCCAACTTCAAAGGCTAGAGGAGTAGCACTTTTGGGAGCAGCCACTACATGGCCAGCATGTTCAATGAACAGTGTACTACAACCTCAACTTCTAAAGCTTGAAGAAGTATTTGATGAGACGGTCAAGTCAGGGGTGACTATTCAGGACGAGTTGAAATCTGCTATTCTTTTGAGATGTGTAGGTGGACAGCTCAAATCCTACTTGAATTTGACAATTGGCGACAATGCTCAATACTCAACTTTGAGGGAACAAGTGTTGCAATGGGATCGTTCGCAACAAAAGTGGGCTACTTCCATGGTGGCAAGTAGCAGTACAAATTATCAAGGACCCATGCCAATGGACATTGATCGAGTCCAAGATACCAAAGAAAAAAGGTAAGAAGGTAAGAAAGGCAAGAATGACTATCAAAAGGGCAAAGGTAAAAATGCCAAGGGCAAACGAAAGAAAGGACAAGGAGATCAGAAAGGAAAGGAAGGTGATCACAAGGGCAAAGGAAAAGGAAAGACCAGAAAGGCAAAGGTGTGGCAACATTGTACACTTGTGGAAAGCCAGGACATATTGCTAAAGACTGTTGGAGGAACAATATTCGACAGGTAGCATGATCCAGCCCATTCATCTTCAGGAGGAGCGTCAGTGACTACTCTTATTACAGTTGGTCAACAACATGCAAATGCTAGCCAACAGGGTAGCTCAGCAAAGACCAAACCAGTGGTCACGAGAATAGAGAATAGTGAGCCAATATGAGCCAATCATCTTTGACTTGCGAGAAAGGGATGAGCTAGAAGATCATGGAATTCGAGTGATGCACTTCTACATTGAAGAAATGCACCCACCAACTCACCAACATCCACAAGCCGAGCTCCACACGGACCACATAGTGGGTCACTGGAGCCTGGCCGTCGCGTGGAGGTCACGTCGCGCGGGTCTACCCGGTCGGCACAGCACCGAGCGCCACGTGGCGCCCAGCGAGTGGTATCGCTTCTAGCAAGGACGCGACTAGTAGCGATGCACTTGCTAGTAAGTAGCTTAAAGATGCTTAAAGGATACAGTGTGTTTTTATGTGTTTTTGTTGCTTCCAGAGGATCTGGAGGCAAAAATGGTCAAAAAGTCGGTCTCTCAGCAGAAAGTGGACCCAGAATTACCACTGCCAGCATACCTATTCCTCCAGCTCCCTCACATTCCGAAGCAATCTGTGGGCCTTGTGTCTGCCAACTGCCTACTACGGTGGCAATTGGGCAATGTTAGTAGAGTTTTGAGTATTCAGTGACTTCAGGACTTCCAGTGTCTTCAGCAAGCCAGTTGCGCATGATTGATTGGTTGTTATCGGTTGTTAAATCTGGGTATGACGTATGACCCGTCGTTTTCATTCGTTTTCACATCAATGGTTCCATGTGGTTCCTAAAGAGCGCCCAGCTGACGATATCGGGGCTCCATCAACATCGGCTTTTCTCTCCACACGGATTCATGAGTTTGTCACCAAAAGCACCCATCTAAGATTCATCAAGGTCGAGCCCTCTTTGGCAATGCCCCCATGTGTGCTCCACTTGTGAAGAACGCCAGCTGGACACCGCCACAATAGGGTCGAGTCCACCCAAAGGACCTGAGAGGTAGCGAACCAGGTGGATTTCCCAGTTGGGATCAGGGCTTCTGATGTCCACAAACATACATTGGGGCCTGCATCCACTTGGAAATGGTGCCCTTTGAAAGCCTGGAATGTTACTTGGTGTTCGGGGGGGCGGTCGCAGTTCCGTCCTGAAGTTTGGTCGCAAACGAAATCATAGGTTCCATCATCGAACCTTTCTTGGTCATTCTGCGGCATCTTTATCTATTTTATCTTCAGTTTCACGAAAGGAAGGCTCAATTACAGCCAAACCAAAAATAACGGCCCTTCATCTTGCACCCCCTCAATGTGTTGGTCTGCTCAGTATTGGGATGTTCTGGAAGAGTCCTTGCTAGACATTCCACCATGCAGTTGCCCCTGGGAGCAAGCAGCTCTCGCTACCATGGGCGGCTGGCTTTTGGGAGACCTCACGACAAGGCTGATCTTGTCACCTTGACCGCATGCCCAAGTACCACCGGGCCAACCGTGCAGGGAGGTGCAACCAACTCGCAGAAGCTCGATTCCCGGGTCCTGCACGGCGTTTCAACGGAGGGATACGGAGGGCTGACATGGAGAGACTCAAAGGACCAAGAATGCAGTGAAGCTGGGGTGGGGTAAAGGAAGACCACAGCTACACCGTGGATTTAAAGGGTACAGTAAGTGCATGCAGGAGTCATATGAGCGTCTGCCAAAACATACTGCCAATCAAAGGATATGATTCATCACTTTTTGAGGGGGGGCCTATCGCTTTTGCAGGTTTTAGCCCAATTCCTGAATTAGTCATTGCACGTTTTGGGCGTTGCTCATATGCAAGCAGCCATAGTAACGAAATGCTGCTGGTGATGGACAAACTCGACTCTGCCACAACCTTAAAAAGATCAGGGATGCCTGATCCACTGCATGGGATATGGTCAAATGAAAACCGCATTCATTGCATTTGGGGCATGTCTTAATTATGGAACCCAAGATAACACAAGGACCCCCGAAGCAATGAGCAACGGGTCATCTTATGTCATCTCATGAGGTTCGACCTTTAACATGCCTCAGCTTCAGCGTCCTAAAATGCAACTCCCAACTGCTGCCGGTGTCCTGCGGGATCTCAGCCGGAGGATAGGCGCCCTGTCGGGAAACGTTCGGCTGTTCTTGGCTGAGTTCATCCAAGTTGGGTTGTTGAGTGGTGTTTGTGATTGGATGGGAAGGATCGACACCTTTTGTGGGTGGGGAAACCGGGCAAAATCCCATCCAAACCCCTGCCACCACCGCCCAAAATGATCAAACCGGGACGACACAGTTTAGCCAGAAAAAAAACGCCAAGGCGAGAGCCGAGAGGAATTTTGAACTCTTTCCCACGGTGTTTTCTATCATATTGCTGGATGCCACTATCTCTAAGCGGAACACTTGCGGGTCATTAGACATTACATAGATATTTCAAACATTTTTCAAACATTTGTAGTATATAGACACATGTTGGGTCTATCCTATTACCAGTGACAGTGGATGAAGATTGTTGGCAAAAAAAACACTTATATATTCAAAACTAGCGTTGATTGTTTACTGACTGGTACAGGTTGTATGTTGTGGTCGGCCCAGTAAAGCCAGCAACCCAAATCACCCAAACGGCACGGGAAACCCACAAAACATGAAAGAAATGAGCTTCGCATAGCTTCGCTGCTTGGAACCAAAGAGAACCAAAGTATACTCTCCTCGAGACTCCCTGGCTCAAAGCACAATTAGTAGTTTATTGCCAAAAATCGTCTTTGGATGTCTTTGGGATTTGAGCCAGGAGTTCTGAAGAGTCTGATTTTCTCATTGCAGTGCCCCCCAAATCCACGACCTGAGACCTGGCGTGCCTGGCCCCCCTCAGAACATCTCAGAACGGTCACAGTGCAAACACATGAAGTAGATGTTGGAGGCAACTACTACTAGGCAGGCGGCCAATCATGTTACACATCATCAACGGATGCCACTAGTTGTAGACTCCTAGCGTTCAAGAATCAAAAACCAACCAACCAACAAACAAACAAACACAGTATGTGGGATATTGCCTCCATGGTAGCTAACTTCAAATACATGCTGATTCTCTTGTTCAAGCAGCAAGTACCGTAGCATTGCATCATGTACCATGACCAAACCCTCGTGTCCTTTGGGCTTCTGATGGCTTCGGGTCCGTCCATCCCCATCGGTTTTGGTGACAAGCTGCGGAAGGGCAGGGCAAACTCACAGGACTCCAATGGCTGAGTCCCATCTCATTGACGCTCGCCACCTCGCTGAGTCGATCGAAAACTAGCTGAGTCGATCACATCAGTCTCACCGGAGGAACACATCGATGGTCCTATAGATGGCACATGTGTGGGAGCGTCTCTAGGTCGTTGTGAAGCATGTTGAAGTCCGGAAGTGTGAAAACTCAACCAGTTCCTGGGGAAATATATACAGTGTACATATATATATATATATATATTCTTAATCGTCACCACCTTCCAAGGGGTTTACAGAATGGGCCAGCCAACATCCTGTAGACCAATACCGCCCTAAACATCCGAGACACTTTACTACCCCCCCAACAGAAAAACTTACAACCCGCTGGACCAGACAGCATCCCTATAACTAGCCTATAACAGTCTAAAATATCTGGTGGCCCAAATATCTGCAACGATTTGCTAAATTGATCTTCAAATCCCAGGCCGCACTCATCCGGGCAGCCCCGACTCGAGCATAGTAGTAGGTCCCCGGCTGCATCCCCACCAAGTTGTACCTCTGCTGGCTGATATTGAACAAACACGAGCAGAGTGTTCACTCGGACCTCTCAGTGCTGCAGAACTCCAGGGCCCCAAAGTTGCAACTGGTCTGTGCAAACTTAGCACCTAAACTGGAAGCGTTCCTTTCTCGCGAGAAGCAAGTGAAGGTATCATTTGTCGATGTATATTTCATGTTTAATTTAAAACTTTAATTTGGTTGCCAGGTTTTGCAATGAAATTCTGAAACATGCCAAAACATACCGAAACCAATTTATTCACCATGTTCTTCATGAACCAGCTGCAAGAACATCCAAGCACGCGAACACCAATTTGCCCACTTGTTGGCGTTCGTGGGTGGTGTCGGGGTGGCGTTGCTTTCGCGGAGCTGGTCCACCAGAGACTTGAAACCTGGAGGTGAAGGCTGCAAACACCGAGGCCGAGCCTGTGGACTTTGGGGTCGCACCTACCAGGTCCAGGTCCAGAACCTGATCCCAACCAGGAACAATATGTATCTACGTCGTATATTTGCTGGGTTCCAGCAACATAACATAGTAACATAATACAAAAACAATTCTGCCAAACCTACCAGAAGAACCTTATGGATTTCTATTTTCACAGCCCTTTTCCAGCTCCAGGCCCTCATGCCTGATCATTGATCCTCGTATTCAATGGTTTCTGAACAAGCACTTGCATCTTGGGCAGGGCAGATCGCAAAATTGAATCAAACCATTTCTGCGACATTGACGTTCTCATCCCTGGTGGCCAAGCAGGATGCTACGCAGCCTGCTAGGCCCACACGTGTTCATGACACTTGATGAAGGATGTTGCCCTACAGGAGTCCGAGCATCTCCGTATTTGACACATGGGACCTGGATGAATATCCTGTTCGTTGTCGTGCGTGTTCCTAGATTACACAAATTTTCACCGGGCTGATCCGGGCTGACAATACTCAAAGACCACTTGAACAGCGTCTCCTCAGCGTGTATGCTTGTTTCACCTATCCGTGGAGGTGGCCCCGAACTGTGGGGTAGGTGGACTCCATCCTGTTGGTTCACTCACGAAATTCCATCAAGTTCACTGCCTGTCAAACACACGCACACACACACACCCACCCGCACGCTCACGCGCATGCACTTGAATGCACTCTACCATGCCTGTTCGGTGGTCCCGCGGGCAGCGTTAGCCCTTCAATTACTGCAGTCCGAAACTGCACAGCAACGAACAAGCAAACACAACACCTGAAACAAATCAAGTGGTTTTGAAAAAGGAACACCCCCAATAAACAAATCAAGTAACATTTAGTTACTTTACTTCAAGTGATCCCCACCATGCCATTTCAATCATTTGTCGGTGGAGACGGGGGTCCCCGAGCTGCATCATCTGCTCAAGGTGTCACAACTGCAGTGAACCTTCAACCTGCTGGGGTTCGGCATTTGTTTTGCCATGACTGTCACTGAGACTAAGCAGTGGGTCAGATCTGCAAGGGTTGGATCGCACATGGTTTTTTACAGAAAAAAAGAAAAACACATAAAAAAAACAGAAAAACACAGAAAAAAACATTAAAAAAAAAACTATGTTTTTCTATTTTCAGCAGCCCATTGACACACAATTGATCATGTGTGACAACAACAATTTTTCTTTTTTGAACACACTTGCCACAAGCAAGCAAGCGTCTGAGACCACAACAGTCTGCAGAATCTCAGACTGTTCCTGTCAGACAACGCTCACCACGAGAGTGTTTTTGCATATATTTCTATGTTTTTATTTTTTCAGAATTTTGCAGAAAATTTCAGATTTTTTCATATTTTTTCATATTTTTCATTTTTTTTCATTTTTCAGATGTTTAAAGATGATTTGAGATATTTTAAGATTTTGCTCCTGGAAAATTATTTTATAATTCCGAAACCCTTTACCACGAACCCCGGCGTGTGAGATGATTTGAGATATTTTGAGATCTTTTAAGATTTTTTAAGATTTTAAAGATGAAAAAGATTTTTTTCGATTTAAAATGATTTCAAATGATTTTTTGATATTTATTTCATTTTTTATATTTATTACATTTTTGTTATATTTATTTCATTTTTTTATGTTTATTTCATGTTTTGCAATTTATTTCATTTTTTAGTTCTATTTTTTCATTGAAAAAACCATTGCTGATCTAGACCACTTGCAATCTGACCCACTGCTTAGTCTCAGTGAGACTGGTGGTCCTTTTGAACGTACAATATTGCGAACATATTTCGTTTTTGTTCGCGCAAGTTGACTTTGCGTGCAATGGTTCTTTAGTTTCCCAAAAACCCGATCTGAGTGAAACTCCCTGAGGAGCAGGCTTCCAGGTTTGAGACATTGTCCTACGAACCTGCCAAAAGTGTGAAAAACCATGGGGTTCGCCATGCAAAACGACTGACCATCATTTTCTATTGTAAAAACCAATACATTGTGAACATCATTGAAAAGGCACACCTTGATTTGCTTGTTTTCGATGTGTTGATGTCTCTTCAGAAGGTGTTTGGACTTGGAAAACTATGTTTTTCCACACCCAATCCTCCATGTCAAACTCCTCTCACAACTTCCACAGAGGCTTCTGGAAGCAAGCAGCTGGACTTACCAGCCCTTGCGACGCCTTTTGCCTGAAGAGTCCCAACGCTTCCTTGACACTCTCCAAGCCAGGCTTTTTGTTCAAGCGGTGCACAGCCAAGAGATTCCTATCAATGGCATCTCTGGCCTCGGCTGACAAACGATTTAAGCGGCGCAGCTGTTTCTTTGAAACACTCGCCACAGTCTCGGCCGCATTGTCACCGGCGCAGAGAATGATTGAAGCTATCCTGCCGCTCTTTGCAGAGATCATCTGCGCAAAGCTTTCGGAGAAGATCTAAATGTGGACGATCCAATCCAGCTTTTGCAATCGCTCCCAGTGGTGTAAAAAGGAAACGCAAAAGGGCCACTCCAGGGATTGAAGCGACGCCGGCCATGCTAGCAGCTTTGTGGAGGGCCGGAGAGCCGTCCACACCCGCGACATGTTTACCACGCTTGAGGGCTTTGCACTTGCCAAGCATCTTGGAGATACAACGGCAGCCCAAGCATCTCCATCCAACTCCAGTTCACTTGCGCCTTCTGCTGGCAGTGTGTGAATTCGACAATAGCTAGGCATGTCAAAGCTTGGCTACGAATCACGTGCTTTTTCATCGATTCCCCCTGACTGATTGTCTCTGAAGCCTCTGCTGCTGGCTCATACAAATCATCAAGCGGCAGTCTCTTGGGCAAATCAATTTTTGTTCTCAAATTGTGGCACTTCTGTCACAAGTGGCCTAGGCTGTTTGCAACACCCTTCCAAGTATTCCTCGGCACCATCCATGCGACACCGATGAAGTTTTCCTCTGGCACTTGCCTTTAAACATGAGGTGCCCACTGCGATCTGGCAATTGCTGTTGAGGTTCGGTAGTGCCCGCTGCGATCTGGTGCTTGCTGTTGAGGCCACCGCGATCGGGAGCTGGCTGCTAGGGTGCGGCAGAGCCCACTCCTGGCGCTTGCTGTTGAGGTCCAGTATTGCCCACGATTTGGTGCTTGTTGTTGAGGTCCGGTCCTCCCCACTGTGATCTGGCGCTTGCTGTTGAGGTCCGGCAGTGCCCCACTGCGATCTGGCGCTTGCAGTTGAGGTCCGGCAATGACCACTGCGATCTGGCGCTTGCTGTTGAGGTCCGGCATTGCCGCATTGCCCACTGCGATCTGGAGCTGGAATGGAGGAGAAGACGAGACGAGGAGGATGAGGAGGAGGAGGAGAGGAGAGGAGAGTGAGTGAGGAAGGAGAAGAACCCTGATAAAATCTAACAACCCTCACCTGGCAGGTGGGGACAAGGAAAAAAAACAAATATCAGCACGGAAACTTGACCCTTTGTTGGATCACCCGTCAAGTCTGCGGTTGATCCCCCTGCTGTAACTGTACGACCTAGATACGGAGGGTGGCACACTCAGAACACTAGCCGTCTCGGTGCTTGCCAAAAGATGCGGAAATTCTGAAAGGTGGCTCGAACCTACTGCAACTCAAAACATTTTCTTTAAATTGCCAATCACATGGAAAAAAAAACAAGACATAATTAACTTTTCTCCTCATCCACCTCCATACTATGGGATTTCTCGTGTTGTTCTGACCCTGGAAACATGTCGTGTTCCTCCCATGCAGGCAATGATAAGTTCCACCACTGGAGCGCCAATGAAGTGTGATTTTTCGTTTGACAACACGCATTGAAACGCTGGAAAGCCCAGTAACAGGTCGTGGTAACATTCCCTTGTTTGGTGCACTTGACAACAGGTGCAAACAGTTGGCTTTGAGGCCACCAAACGCAGGCCTAGCCTGGTTGTCCAGTGTAGACCCCACGTCGCATCTAGCAGCATGTGAAGGCGGGAGCCTTGTTCTACAGGGTGGGGCCACAAAGGTGTTTTAGCATATATTAGCACCAGTCACTCTGCTTAGGTTGGTTTTCATGGACAGGTGCCAACCCATACCAGCATCCGTCAACTTCAGGCAAACTGTTCGGATGCCGATGTTTCTGTGCATGTTCCAAAGGACACACTGGGCACAAACAGGGTGAGATTTCTGAGGGGCCTCAAAGCAAAGTTCAGGATCTTCCCTTTCACACCCGAATGCACGCATTTCAAACATGCAAAATTACTGTGAGTTCCACACGTGCCAGCAGGTGAGAAGTGTCATTTGGATACTCCTCGCCAGTTTCCATTGTCTTGTGGACAACATGTCAAAGGTGTCATTGCCGCTGCAGTCTTTGGAATATCCTTAATGCAATAAACACCGTTGCCAAAAGGAAATAAAAACCGGACCTCACGGGAACTCACACATGGCCTACCCATTGCTAGGCGAAGCTTTCCTCCAACAAACACATTGCCGTAGCTTCCAACCAACTGTGCTATGGCCTCCATCCTAGTGGCGATGGCCTCCATCCTAGTAGCGATGGCCTCCAACCCAGTAGCGATGGCCTCCATCCTACTGTAGTATATAGCGATGGCCTCTAACCTAATAGCGATGGCCTCCATCCCTGTCAATTTTCTCCCGTCATGGCAGGTTCAAAGCTCCATGGCAGGAGGACCGTTTTCCTCTTCTCTTCCAGCTCTTCCTGTCGGTGGAAGCGGCGGAAGAGCAACAGGGCGATGCCGCATGCCTGGTGTGCCAGCCCATGAATCATGAATACATGTGAATATCGCGATCGGGTATCAAGGAGTACAGAAATATAAACAAAAAGAACTCAGTGCACAGCTCCATACTTTGGGCCATCCTTCTCACCTACAGCTCGCCAGTCCTCCCAGCCCCAAAGCAGGAACCGAGTTCACCGGACAAAATGCCTCTCCGATTGCATACCCTGCCGGCCGACTTGGTCCAAAGCCCTGCCTTTGTCAAGGGCTTCTTCATTGCTTCCTCTCGACAAATCATTGGCAAAGATGATCTGGTACAAACGATGCAAAGATCCGCAAAAATTAAAGGAATTCAACGCATGCGCACTGAACATTGTTTTGGAGTGGATCAATCACATGTTTGGGGTCCGTGTTGCGGATTTCCATCCCATTGTTGATTCACACCCTGTCCAGTTGTCAGCCGTCATCCAGTCAGGTCACCAACGAACACAGAAATTTCCTCCCCCAAATGTCCTTTTGTGGTTGGTCGACGGAACCATTTTGCTCAGGGTCTCACAAGGTCCCACCAGGGGTTGGAAGAGATCATCAACACATCATCAAAACAGCATCATCGCCCGTCCACGTGCAAACAACATACTGCTGAACATCCACAGCTGCCACAAGTTCGTGCCCCCCCCTGGCCGTGCTGAACATCTCATCTGCCCGTCTCCTTCATTTCGGGGTACTGTGAAAACCTGCCGTGAGGACCATCGAATCTGGAGTGAGCGAGTGGGATGCTTTTGGGGTCCGTAGAGAGGACCAAACGGTGAGCGGTTTGATCGTTTTTGTTGGCAGGAATTTGATGGACAGTGCATAGATTTTGACACATGCCACCTGCCATAGGTTTTGCCCATACAACTTCCCATTTGCTATCGTTGCCTATTTTCAGTCCAAGAGCAAAGCACACATGAGCTCCAAACGAGCCCCCATGACGTGTGGCACTGGTGCAAACAAGTTTGACTACATGTTGTAGTTCCAAAGCCACTCATACTTGAGCTCCAAAGTATCCAAGTTTATATGCAAACATATTCAAACCCACCTGGAAAACCAGTCGGGAGATGTTGGGAAGAACCTGGACCGGAATGGATGCCAAACGGTACACCTTCAAATGAACCACCATACAATCCTACAGTCTTCCTCTAGAGGTGACAACCTCTTTTGCGTGAGGTGACAGCCTCTCTTTGACCATTCTAACGGCCCGTGGTGGCCTCACCTAGCATGGGAGACCCACTTGGCCCGCTTAGCTTAGACTCAATCTTTTAGTCAAAGAGGTGCCCCATGTCAACAATCAATAGGGTTGACCAAAAGCCTCAAGATTGGCCAACTCAGGATCTGCCAACCCAAGAGCGCTTAACATCCGGTGTCGCACCTTGGAGTGGTGTGGCCCATGATTTCCTGAGAGCAACAGCGAAACAAATAATGAAAACACTAGTACAGTATAAGCAAAGGTGTCGAGGCTCAACAGTGAGTTGGACGGCAGGGCTCATCTGCGTAGTTCCTTCCGTTTAATAGTTTAATGCAAAGCAAGTGGTTTGAACGGCCCCATGTTTCAAGTGTTGACCATTTACATCCAATGTGCCAAAGAACTGCACAGGCCGGAATCCGAAATCTGGGGACCCCGAAGAACCACAACAAATTGGAGGGTCTTCAGTCTTCACTAGCAGCGTTTCAAAAAGCCACTGGTACCAAACCGTGGAGTCTGAAATGCTTGTCCCCCCTGGGAACTCACGGTGAAGTCCCGTTGTTCCTTGCTGAATCAGCTGTGGTCAAGCAACCTCTTCACTCTTCACCAACTCCACTTGTTATTCGAGGACAACTACTTACGAGTAGCGCAGCGGAGTTGGAGTTGTTGGAGTGTCGCCGCCAGCCCTAGCGTGACTCCCGCAAATGCACACACATGAATGCCCAGATTGACCCGATGATCCAATGATTGTTTTCGCTAACTCTTGACAAGGACATTGCTGCAACATGCTGCAACGGCAACCTGGTAATGCCCTCTTCCACTAGCAGCTGAAGTTGATTATGTTTTCCATGGGGACTCTTCCTAATACTGTCATAGCAGCTACAAGTACGAGTAGCAGCTAGGATTTGTGGGATTTGATGCTCTGTTCTTGCAAAGATCATGAACGTGTCGATTTTCACCCGCTGTCACACCCCCTCCGCAGCAAACTCTGGTCGAGGTGCCAATTGCTCGTTCACCATAGACTCCACCATGGCACTGCTGATCCTCGCCTCAATCGGACGAACACACATCCGGATCCGAGAAAAGCTGTCAAACGAAACTGCGACGGCAGTCGACAGTGGATCCAATATTCTTCCCCAACCAACAGCATAAATGAAACATAGATTGGGTCTCATGAGGATTGTGATGTGTTTTTTTTTTGTGCGAAAAGTAGCACAACGATTCATCCAGAGTCATAGCAGCATCTTCAAGTCGGGGATGATGTACTAAATGTGCAAGCAAAAACAAAAACACTAGCCAGGCCAAGCACTGCTTCCCTTGTGGAAAGGCCCGGACTTTTGAGCTTCAGTAACGAAGAACAGCACAACGATGGGTGACCAAAAAAAGGCAAAGGAGAAATCCAGGAAGCACACCAGGGGTTTCAACATGGGTTTGGAGGATACCAAAAGAGGTTGAGACCTTATAGGACCCTGTAGTGATATATGTGGGATAGGCTATAGGGCTGTTCAACCTCTCTTGGTACATCCACGCCAGGGGTTTACGTCGAAAACAAATGTCCAACACGGCTCGGCACCAGGATCTCCCAACCGCCGTCTCCGCAGCGAAGATGGACTCGAAGACCTGGCAAAGCGCTAAAAGCTGCCAGTTGCTGAGTGTTGGGGTTAGAGTCAGAAGAAGCACAAACAACAGGGTAGTTAAATATTATTGCATCTCCCTTGGCATTCTAAGGGAACCTGGTTTAACCATTCTCTGACTATAAAGACCGGGCATCACTTTTGCCTAGCAAATTGCTTGCCACGGGTGAAAACACTGTCTAGACCATGCAAGGGACTTTAGAAAGTCAAATCAAATAATGATCTCATCTTCATGTCATGCGCTCACACATCACTCTAAAATCCGCCGACCCCACACCGTGGGGTGAGGCGTGACTGTCGATGTTAGCCTTAGCCTTAAGCCTTAGCCTTAGCCCTAGTCCTTAGCCTTAGACCTAGTCCTTAGCCTTAGACCTAGACCTTACCTCCCCTACCCCTCCGGACCCTTGTTGCAGTGACGAAATCCCGACCTGATGGTCACCTGGATTGTCCAAGATTCTGCCATCCCAATTGATTTACATCTTGGGGCACCCTCTCGACCCGCGCGGGAAAATAAGCACGGTCCAAAGTGGTCCTGGGCTCGAATCCCGGGCTGGTCGCGGCATGGTCCCGGCCAATGCCCTTGCTTTTTCGTAGATTTTGTCACGTTTTCTGTTGGCTTATGAGATTTTCAAAGGCTTTTCTGGCATTTTCCTAGGAATGCTCTAGGCTTTGTCTTTTTGGGTACCTGCTTTGGTGGTGCTGGGTTGGGTCTAAATTGGTAAACCTGGGAGGTACCCAAAAAGTCGACTTTTTGGGTACCTGCTTTGGTGGTGAAGGGTTGGGTCTAAATTCTTGGGCAATGATCGGGGTTCATGCAAGAGCTGACGTCCGATGGTAAATCTGGGAGGTACCCAAAAAGTCGACTTTTTGGGTACCTGCTTTGGTGGTGCTGGGTTGGGTCTGCACTCTTAAGGCTAAGGCTAAGGCTTAAGGCTAAGGCTAACATAGAGCAAGGCTAGCGCTAAGGTTCTATCCCTTGGGGGTCGGCGGCTGCAGGCGGTAGCCTGGTAAATGTGTTGCAAAGGTTCGATTGCGAGTGGAACCGGACTAAAGAAACATGATACAACATGCATTTTCTAAATGCGCTTACAAGTGCAATTCTTGCAAAAACATGATCAATATATAGCAAAACGTGGGACAACCATTTCCTAGTGACCCAGTGATTGTCAGCGCTCAACATCATGAAGGATACCATTCTAACGCAACCAATTTCTGAAAAGTGCTCTTGCACAAATTTGCCAGTCGGATGATTCTCAGGCTTGGGACATCTATTGCTAGGGTATGGAAAATATGCTGATAAGACCTGATAAGTTAAACATCAGTTATTTAATCCATCAAAACAGCGCTGTCTTATAGAAATTTCAGTCTTTAGTTGTTCTTTTCATTTGTTTTTATTTGCGGGGCTAAAGCTCACACAGCCTCTCCATCTTCCACAGGTCGATCTCTGGGTGTCGCCTTTTTTGCCTTTGGGACGTATAAATTGGTCCGCAACATGAAGAATGAAGGGACAGACTTAACGTCCCTCTCTCCATCACGTTGCCAGGGCCGGAGTTCACAGTCGGCCATGCCTGACACAAAACCTCTTCGATCTGATGGTACTCATCCACATCAAACCTCGTTCTTTTCTCCTCCCCCAAAGCGGTGGCGTCTGAGAAAGCAGTGGCCTCCTTCTGCCAAAGCGCTACGACAGAATCATCATGCACGCCTGAGCTTTGAAGTCGCTCAGTGTGAATGGAATTGGAATTGGTGTGAAAGAACATGAAAGAACCTTTCTGACACCTTCTTGCCAATGACTAGTGTAGGGTGGATGGGTGTGGAAGCTTTTCCCTGACCTATGCAAGCTGCATGTTGCATAGACTGGTAGCCTTTGGCCCCTTTAGTGGATGAGTGAGATGGCCATCAACTGGCTGGGGAGAGTTCCCATTCTCTACATTTGAGATTTCAAACTCTTGGAAAGGAATGCCGCACACAAACATGCACAAGCCGATGCACAAGAAATCCATCTTCCTCATGCTGTATGTTGGATTGTGTTTGTCAAGTCTTTTCGAGAAGAAATCAGACTTATAACGTAAGGCTGGCATATATTTTCCGCATTATCCATTGCTTCCAGCGCTTGGAGTGATTTCTAGAACTTGTCACATCAATAGATATTTGATGATATTTGTGTGTTTTCACGGATGACTGTGAATTCCAACTTTAATCTTGAAGACCAAAAGTCATGTTCAAAATGACGCCCGCACCTGGTGGAAAGTGCACTTGAATGATCCTGGATGATTACTCTTCCCTATTCTTCCCTACATCCTCTCGTCATAACTTCAGCTTTGGATATGACCAGGTACATCATCACTCAAAAGGAATGTTCTTCAGCTGAATTGGACCTTTTCCCTGCTTTGAAGGATCTTAGAAGTGAATGTGAGTCCAAATGGCCAAGTCAGCCATTTGTGAAAACATTTTCGACGGAGGGTCCATTCCGGGTCTCTCTTTTCTCCACCACGACCAGTCCGACACCCTCACCCAGGCTGTCACCTTCCATCTCCTGCAGCGGTGCCGCGGTGTGAATGAAAAAGCAATACATGCACCAGCCACAATCCCACTCCCAGGTGTGTATATCTATATACAATTATGTATTGTCTATTTAAAACAAATATATATATATATATATTCCTGTATCTTCCAATAATATCCTACAACTTCGTGGACAAACGCAACTTCCTAGACATGAGTGGACAAGGATATTTCACGTGGGTTTCCATCCTACCACGAAAACTAGAAGCTTCGCCACTTGTCATTCGCAAAAGGACTACAGGGCATACAGGAATCCACCACAGCCAAAAAGGGTGCTTCATAAATATGTCAACAAAAGTGCTGTAAGTTCTCAGCTATAGGCTATAGGGTGGCAAATGCCGCCTTCGACTGCAAATGGCTGGTGCCAACTGGAGTCAGCTGCTTTAGAAACACGGCTCCTTTGGTGGAGTCCAAGTTGACCTGCGCAGCAACTGAGGGCCGAAATTCCTCGAGTCCCTCTTAGGAGAATGAGACCAATTGGACACTTACGCTTATGCTTTTGACATGACTAAGAGTCAAACCATGATCTATCACGGAAGTTGATGACACATTGCACTGTGGAAGTCTTGTTCCTTGTAAACAGGAGCGTTTCCTACATCGCTTTTCATTTTAAACGGAGGTGAATTTGGGGGATCCCAGGGTCCGTCGAAAGGATTGAGAATCCCTTGTGACTGTTACTGTTACTGGGTGGGTGGGTCTTGTGATGATTTCACCATGCCGAAGCCCGAAGCAACCCCAGCTGGTCATACTACTTGGCCCCAGCAACATGATACAGAATTACTTGACACAACACTCAAGCTCACATTGATTTTAGGAGGGGTGGGATTCCATTCAGGGGCTACTTGCCCTACGTGCTACGGCGACCTTACGTTTGCTGCCCAGGGCTACGTCTGCTGATCCCCATCGCCTGCTGATTGACACGCGGCCATAGCTCATGGAGTCTCGTTTGGGTGTCCTCGGAGAAAACGGCTCAAACGGTGAGTCACAAAGAAAAAAAAACTGTCCAGCCGTTTAGGCTCACCGTGAGCCGTTGAAGCCCCAGCCGTTTAGGCTCACCGTGGAATTGGCCAAACTGACGCCCACTAAGGCTCGGACAAACTGGCGGTTTGATCGTCCTAGGCGGGAGCAACTGCGGGGATCTCTGTTCCTCTCAATGCAGCGAACAGAACAGCATCAACCTACCAAATAGGGCGGTTTGTCTGCTAGAAGCAGGGAACCTGAGGGAGAACTCATTCAATCCCAAACGCTGCTGCTGCTCTCAATCCCAAACGCTGCTGCTGCTCTCAATCTCAGCGTATAAAACTAATAAGAGATTTGACTCACCAGCTGCCAGCAGCAACTTAACACGTCAATCAGGAATTTCAGGAATTGCCCAAAGCAAAAGTCGTTATTGCATGATATTGCATGTATGAAAATGGACGTGGCTCAAGACCAAAACACCTCAAACCAACATATGCGTATAATTGCGTATATCTTAATTTTTGCCCGGGGACATTCTGTTCAGCTGTTGGGATCTGGTGAGATTGACGTGGGTTGACCTTCAGTGTCAGCCAAGGGAGAAGGACAAACAAATCATGACAAGTCTCCCAAAAGCCAGCGGGAGGGATTTGAGAAGCCTCCCACCCAAATAAGTATAAATAATTAGAGGCCTCATCTTTTTGACCATTTTGGATCCTCCCAGTTCCGCCTTCCACCCCGGCCTTCCACCCGGGGCGCTTCTCAGGGCCGGCTTGGAAGGCCTCCCAGTTCGAGCGGTGTTCGATCCTTTCCAGGAGTCCTGACCTTTGGGAGCTCTTTCGAACCCACCACGTGCTCCATGTACATCTTCTCGAGACAGACTCAGAGTCTCATTGCAACACAGTGTCTGACTCAGTGTCATGTGCCCACGATGGGGCAGCAAACTCCGTCACAACTCTTACCACCGCTTTTTGCACGACTGATTTTCCCCCGGCGGTCAGAAGAATGCCCACAAAATCCCACAAAGTAGCGTTTTGAGCTGAGCCTTCTTTTCGGGGGAGGAGGTTAACCACCAAACTGTGCCGGACTGGCATACGATGTAACATTCCAGCAAACCACACTTGGTAGGAAGCTGATCCGAGAGATAGCAGGATGCAACTCTAATCACGTAATTAGAGATAGCAGGTTTGCTGGCGATCGACATCCCGACCAAATAACAGCTCCCTCGAGAAGGGGAAAACGGATGAAAACGGAGGACCCTGCAGGACCTTGTGGGACACGGCCCCCCCAAATTCCAGTCAAGGGCAACGAGTTTGACTACGTGGTAACCTCCTTCTCGACATGGCGATATGATCGTGTAGCCTTAAAACACACACACACACACACGAAAGCAAGCAAGCCAGTCAGGAAGCCAGTAAACACACGAACACACAAACAAAGCAAACAAGCAAGCTTAACAAGCCAGCAAACAAAGCACAACACAACAAAGCAGAAAAACGAATCGGCTGAATAAATATGATTCGCCTGCGGCGTGCGGAAGGTCACGTCGGTCCTGAGGCGAGTAGGACTTGCAGCTCGCTGGCTACGGCAAGAAACACAACGAGGAACGTCGTACGGCCCTCCAAGAACTCCGACCGCTCAAATGCCAAACACATTCTTTGCAAAACCTTTAATAACTAGTTGGGAATTGAGCCAAAGGAGTCTTGATTCACGTGTTTTAGAGCACAAGTTCTAGACCTTGCCGGCCACATGACTTTGCACTTCGTATGCTGGACGTTGTGTTCTTCCCCACTTCCCACACCTGTCAACATAAACATCTTACCACACTAGTCGGACTAAGGGCAAGTACTAATACACAGCCAGCGGAACAAAATCGAGGTCTTGGTTGGGACGGGCCTTCACGATTCCGGAGTGGTTTGAGTGCCCCAACTATATAAGGGAAGCCAGGAACTGTGTGAAAGTAAAGGGCGCAACTCACATGGCATTTTCGATGATGTGTCCATGTAAAACACATCTTATATAAGTTGGTCTGGGAGTTATGCTACCTCCGCATGGCCTCTTGCCTGGCTGGAGCCGCTCCGTCTTAGGACAAACACATGTGGACGGGAATCTATGTGGACTGGACATGTTTGAAGCCAACACATCTGTCTCTTGGGGGAGCTTTAATTTGCAAATACCTACAGTAACTTTTTTGGAACAAACATGAACAAACTTATCTATATGTTGCACAAAGGACCCGCGCAAACCAGTCATTTGGGAGGTCCATGTTGGCCTTCCAACGGGATCCGCACTTGAACACGCGCCATCTGAAGCTTCTCTGCGGCCCCAACGTGATGTCCCTCCGCCGCTTCTCCCGATATGGAGGTAGCCATGCCTCACAGGCAACGGAACACAATGAGCAGTGGCACGACCAGCCTATGCAAATGGCTGTGAGTCAAACGGTCAAGGCGTGGCAAATGAACCTTTCTCAGCTTATGGTTTGTGACAATTCAGTCAGTTCTTTTTGGTGCGCACATTGGATTATGCTCCTAGTTTGCGAACGTAACTATATATATATATATTGATTATATACGGAATTGCATGGATATCAAACGGCTGCAGGTTTTCAGCGGGATATATTTTTTTTAAACTTTTTTGGAGGGTTTGAGTCTTCTGATTCTGTTGCTTTAGACAGTT
The DNA here is from genome assembly GCA_963970005.1 of Durusdinium trenchii. Classification (NCBI taxonomy): domain Eukaryota; class Dinophyceae; order Suessiales; family Symbiodiniaceae; genus Durusdinium; species Durusdinium trenchii. The sequence goes on from CAXAMN010021361.1 coordinate 2,200,258, forward strand.
TCTCATTAGGTCTATTGGGCTTTTACGTGCTCTATTGGGTTTTTGAGCTAAGTGATCCCTCTACGTGCTGGTGGCCCATAGCATCCACCTTTGTGGGGTCTTCCACGGTTCATAGCTTCCTTCCTTCCTTCCTTCCTTCCTTCCAGAGCCCTTAAAAGAAAAAAATATCCAACCCCCCCCAAAAAAATATCCCACGGAAATATGCCCTCCATATCAAACACCGGCTTGCAAAGTAAGCCAAAGCCTTGTGAATGTTCAGATGTCATGCTGTTTTGTGGGAGCCTTTTCTGCGTTGCAGTTTGGGCTCGAGGGAGCCCTGGTTTCCAAGCCCGTTTGTGTGTAAATAGTCGATCGCCCAAAAAAACACCAACTCCACAAATCAGCTATATAACCGTTAACCCTGTGGCCCTAGGGCTGATCAATCAAAGAAGACCCCAACTGAGCTGCAAGGGTAGCTCCAGCAAAATCAGCGGCTTTTCCGGTCACAAGAGTCCTCGATCAAAGCAAGCATTGTTGACCCGACGACCTCGATCGTCCTTTGTTTCTTTGTTCTGCCCTCATGGAACCTCAGGAACGATTGTTCCACCACAGATTCCTGATGGAAAAAACTCAAACACCCACAGCTGCAGGAGCCATTCGAAGCGCTTCCCTTCAACCGTGTAAAAACACAAAAAGGAACTGGCATGCAGCTGGACGGGTGCAAAATTTACTCTCCCCCCGGACTAAGTATGCGGAGTTCATCAAGACCTCCATTCAACTCCATGGTTTTGGCAGGCAAGGTCCGGCCAGTAGTGTAAGAAACACGCAACAATTAAAGGCAGTTCTTTTATCGCTGGCTGATAACAAGACTTTCGGACAATGGGAGAGACTTTTGGAAAGGACTTTTGTTGTTTCATCGATGCTTCCTGTGCCCGCAAAGGACTGGAGAAGCGCCTGAGTGCCTGTGGCATCCAGTGTCTTTTTTGGAATCTCTACTCATCCAGTGTCTTAGTTGACACCCATTGTTTGAAAAGACTTAAGCATCTAGTATGCGTCTAATCATCTGATCTAGACGAAAGACTCCAAATATATATATATATATTATATGTACAAATCTTCTCAGCAAATCAAATCCTGGGTCACCTGGTGTAATGATGACCCTTTTGTTGGATTAAGAAGTGCAGCCCCTTTAAAGTGGAAGATGTTGGAAGCATCATTCACCCCGCCTCTTCGGGGCCCCCCATTCAGCGAAGATCCTCAAAACTAGCACCACCCGGAGTTGCGCGGACGTGCCCGGCTTGTGGTCGCGTGTCCGCGCCTGGCCCGTGAGGCTGGGTGGGAAGGTCGGATCATGGCTGATCTGCACCACCTGACCTGTGCACTCAGCACCTCAGCTGTGCACTTGGCTGGGCGGTTTTGCCCGCCGGGTCCGGAGAACACCAAATCCTTCCAGGCAAACGTGGCGAGGGGTGGAGTCGTACCGTATCCAAAAAGTGAAGTTGTAGATGGTACACCTGTCAGCCTGATATTTCCAAGGGACGAAACATTACCACCCGGAGTGCTGGGGGCTTGACCGCCTTCCAGCACCAGCCATCACCTAGCTGTTCACATCTTCCTTCCTTCCTTGATTCCTTCCTTCCTTCCTTCGTTCCTAGATATTCATGGCCTCAGCTGTCCAACTTACATCAACTTACTCACACTGGCAGCGTCTGGTCAGCGTTTGTCTGACTTCGCTTCATCTGACCCTGACTGGTCCTGTCTTCACTCATGGTCATGATCCGAGTGGCCGATGGACTCCGAGGCGGTCCAAATCATCGTGATCTGAGCAAAGAGCAAAGATGGTTTCGACGTTTTCGCGATGACCGAAGGGTCATTGAAACACCTGGACCTACGACCACCTACACGCATACGATCTGATGGGCTGAACTGCGCAACGCTCTCATCTTGAAACCTGCACAGCCTGAAAGCTAAACAATCATCGCACCAAGCCCATGCAAACGTCCTTGAATGATGTGGGATGCAACGGAAACAATATAGTATATATATATATATATACTGGTATTATATATGATTATATAACTTAAAACACGCACACACCGTGGTGCGAGTCTATGTCGCTTCGCAGTGTCTTCATTGGTCGCGCAAGATCATCCTAGCGTTCCTAGCATACTCTTGCCCTGAAACAAAAGCCACACCTGCAAAGAGTACGTGCTGTGAGTTGAGTGAACAAAAACAAGAAGAGCTCAGTACAATGGTTTGGGTTCTGATTCTATGTGTGAAACTCGGTTGATCACCCAGCCAGGTCTTTCCTGCGTAGGGCTTACGTAATCCGTGACGTCTCGCTCCTCGACTCACACGCGGCTAAGCCACTCCGCACCGTCCTAAGAGTCTCCAACACATGTAAAACTGTGGCGAATGAACCAGGACCTTTGCCATAGGGAACCAGGACTCTGTACTATGGCCATTCCAGCTCAAGGCCATTCCAGCTCATATCCAATATGTGACCCCCCCCCCACCAAATGCAATGGTGCGATCTCGGAGCAGATCTCGAGAAAGAGTTGCTGGTACTGGAGGTCCCCAAGCTGCCACTAATCAATTTTCTTTTTGGTGGCTGCCAGTGTTTTTTCATACTATGCAAAACTTACTTTAAACGCAAAACACCGGCCCCCCCTCAGGCAGGGTGGAGGTGGACACCTCCAGTGATGAAACTTCTTCGTCTTCAGATTCAGGTTCTGTCACTGATGAGGGGTCAAAGGATGAGTACTCCCGTGACGAGAACGGTGCATCCGAAGAGTCCCTGGTTGGCTCATTGAGCCCCATCCGAACTGCTGCCAGGTTTTTGTGTCTTGGTTGGGCATCATCATTTTCCACATCACGTTTAACTAATAACATTCCTTTTAGTTGACTGCTTTCAATCCACCGCACCCCTCATCTGCAACTTTTTCCATTCAAGGCGTGGACAGCCAGTCGGGTGCAGCACTACTTCCTGGAGGAGCAAATCAGGCATGTGCATAACTGGGGCTATGACATGGTGGTGAAAGCAGGCAGGAGTGGACAAAAGCTGGTGGTCCAAGCTAAAAGAGTATAACATAGTAAAAATTAGTAAGTTGTTTTTCCACAATGATCATCAGCATTCCCAAACAATCCCCAGGTATGAAAGAATTCTTCGAGGTGATGCACCCCCCACACTTGATGAGTGATTGCAGTGGGGCTGAGGGTGCCTTCTTTGCCTTGAAAGCAATCAACAAACGGGCTACTCTGGTCTCCTCGTGCCTTTGGATAATATAGACTGATTTTCCGTTTGTCCTAATATTTTGTGTCTCCATTTTTGGTACCATGGCAAATTGTTTCAACCATCCCAGGTGTGACTGCGCCGTGGGCCCACTAAAGTTCATCATTCAGAACTGCAAGCCGAAGCGGAGACTCACCTGAATCTGTTTGGTTTTAGTGATATGTTTTTGGTGTTGATTGGTGTTGGTATTTTTTGATATTTTCTGTTTAAGGCTTTCAATAAAACATCTAAAGTAAAGTGTCAAACAATGACACCTTGTTGTTCACCAGGATCTTTGGCAACATGGAGAACAGAAACACCTCGGAGGTTGCTGGACACATCAACACATATTCTTGTGGCTTCCCATGCAAACCGTTTCTTGATGATATTTGGCAATATTGTTTATTGAACAATTTGACTTAACAGTTATTGCTTTGGGCAATTGCATTCTGGCAGTATCCCTAGTCCCTAGCACTCTGCTAGGTTTTCTACGTTGCACCACGGGAGCCAACTCATGAAGGACGCCAACGCTCGCCCCTTCTTCCTGTGCCTCGCTGAGATAGCAAGGAGCAAGCCCAAGGTCGCTCTCCTCGAAAACGTGATGGGGTTGCTGAAGGTATGGTGCCAGGTGGAGGCAGCGTTACTGCGATTGAAGAAGTATGGGTATATCTTTGGGAAGGCAACTTGGCTATGTCCAAATAACTTGTTGCTTCCAATATTTTCTATTTGACCTTATGAAGTTTTCAGTAACTTGTCGGTTTTCAGTCTTTGCTGGTATGTTTAGGTGCGAATAGACCCTATGGAGCTGGGCGATGTTACCAGGCGGCGGCGTATCTACATCGCTGTCATTCACGAGTCCGTCTTGAGGAGGGGCATCAATTCCAACGCCAGGCTTGAAGAGGAACTGAATAAGACCATTGATTCTCTCAAGGTGGTTGGAAAGCCTCCAAACCCGCCCCCCTAGCTCAATTCACATTTGATCCATCAAACTAGATGTAGATTTGGGTCAACACTCAAAACTCAAGCCATTCAAAGATATTCAAAGGCTTATTTTCCTAAAACCTGACTTGCCCCAAGGTTGCGCTTGCTGTTCCCACGCAACCACCCTGTGGTTGTGCAAGACTTGAAGGATAGAATGGAGCGCAAACACAACCAGGAGGATGAGAACATCAATCTGACCGTGAAGCCCCTTGCCACACCAAGTATTTGTTGTCCTTTAAGTTTTCATATGCCATTCCACCCTGAAGCCAACTTTCATTTTGGAATGGCCCAGGCCTCGGAACAAGAAACCAACATGGCCCTCGAAGCACTGGGACGTTATGAAAGACTACAAGGTATCTCGGCCATTCTCAAGACATGTGGCACCTTCATTCGCGAGTATGTAGAAGTATCTTGGACTCAACACACTCGGCACTCAGGTGAATCCCAAGCAAGTGGCAGAGACTTGCAAGGGACAGGAGCTTCAGAAGCTGGTGTCTAACCTGCGGCAACGGCACGCAACTGGTCATTCAATAGTACCACGTTGTTGTTGATGGTATGACCACACTTTTAAGTCAATGACATCATTCATTGGTGCCCACTGTTCTACTCACTGTTAATCCAAGGCACTTGCCATTCTCAAAGCCAGGGGGGTGAAGAGTGGTATCGCAAACTTGTCGCAATCCATCGGGAGACAGGGCTTGACACAACATGTGCCCTGCATGACGCCAAAGGGTGAGTTCTTCGTGGTGGAGGAAGGGCGCTACATAACAGGCTTGGGTTTGTCATGGGTTGTCAAACAGTGTGGTTTGTTGAAAGAGGGCATTTGTTACATTAAAGTTCACTAAAGGCAGTTTTCTCACATGTTCATGGTCCCTGTTCAGATGTTGAAAAACTTCTGTTTCAGAGCTTTCCCATTGGGCGCCTTGACTTGGCACACGTGACCAAGAGAGATGCTTGGTTGTCACAATTATTTGTCTCAATCATTTTCAATCACCCCTGGTTCAATCATGTTTGCTCCACCATTTCTATGGACCTGCTTGATTTCAATCATGTTGGTTCTCGGACTAAGGAGCTGGAAGATCTAGCTGGAAACAGCATGAACGTTCGCGCTGCCGCGGCAGGATGGATCGCCCTTTTTGCATGTGTAGATGTTTGGCGATGGAATGCGGTGGCCACAACCAAAGAGGATAGCCACCCGCTGTTGCCACAAGCCCTTCCCTCTTGACTGCTGCTGGCTGAATAATAGTTTTATTCCTCAAGGTTTTGAATTTGGTTTCAGTCTAAGCTAAACCGCATATTAAATCACCGTCAAGGCGAGCATCTTTGAGCTGAAATGTTTTGAAATGCCATGTCGTTTTGCAATCACCTCCAGCAAACTGGGAGCTGTTTTTGCAATCAACATACACTAGGCAGTGATGTTACAATATTTAAACTTCCGAAGTATGACTTTCATAATAAACACTGAACAGCAAGACTTTCATGTTACTTTTCAGTTTTTCTTCACCCTGACTCCCACCACATGGCCCTGCAACGGTTTCAAGCCTCGAGCAGCGCTAGCAGCAGTGACGCTAGCAGCACTGGTGGCACCAGCAGCTCTGAAGTGGAGGAACCTCCTGCAAAGCGAGCCAAGCCAAGGGAGACACTCATCCGAAGCTTGTGCTGGAACCAACTCCAATCCCTTGAGGTGGATGACCAAAGCGCCTTTGACTGTCATTGCAATCTTTGCATCTTTGGGGCTTTGAGTTTTTCAAGCTGACTCGTTTCCTACTATAAGTATTTGCCCCTTTGTCAATATACACCAGTCAACACAGGTGCTGCTACTACATACCAGACCCATGGCAAATCTGTGGACCGATTGAAGCTGGCAATGCAGAAGAACTGCTGTCAATCTAGGTGCAAGAGGGGAGTCACTATGAAGATTGTGCTGGCTGTTTGCATTAGCTTCTGGTCATTGACAAAGGGCGCCCAGGATAGCCTGCTACTTGTCAAACATTATGTAGTCGTTGATAGATGTTGTGTCATGTTGTGTTTTATTGTTTGGTATTAGTTGTCTCTGTGTTCCCCACAATCAACTTCTACAATCTCAATGCAGTAATTCAGGCTTTGGTCTTTGCAGAATCCTAACTTCATTGCAGAGTCGTCCAGTGATGAGGACTCAGAGGCAGAGTGTTCCGGCGATGGGGACTCTGATGGGTCAAGTTGTTCCACATCTAGTTCTTCGAATGGCCCACAGAAAGGTTCATGGTTTATCCAAGGACACTTGTTCAAGCATAGTTGGTGCTTCAATAGCTTTATTTGCCCAAATATGTTTCACCAATAAGATTGACCACCCATGTCCGCCTCTTCCCAACTGGCACGACTTGCTCAGGAATCAAAGTATGCCGTGAGGCATTCATCCAGATCCTTGGCATTGGCAGGGATCGTTTGATTCGCTGCAGAAAGAGCTTCAGGGGTTTAGACCAGCGGACAATACGAACTTTGGAGAACTTTGGAGTGCAAACTTTTCTGTTTTTTTCATGATGTCTAAGGGTACTAAACCGTTGTGGGTCTTTTGGGGATGTTCCGTGCAAACCCGCAACTTGGACCTCAGGAGTTCATTGCAATTCATCAAGAGCCGCTTCTTCTGTGCTGGCCTTTCTGCAAAAGACTTACTTCAGCATTGCAGAGACTTTGCCCCATGAGCCACTTAATATGAAATTTGGACAAGTTGATTTGAACTCCATTTTGCCCCTGGGGTGTTTGGGTGGTTTTGGTTTTAGACCTCCTAGCTTCCCATATAAGGATGCATTTCAACCCGAAAGAGCGATGGGCTTCTACGGAACAGGGCCGCAAAAAGCTGGTTGGTGCTTTGATGGAGTACTCATTGCAACCAACTACAGGGATTGGCAACCATGAACCATCCACTTTGCCAAGAAGATATTTGCCTCCTGGGAACTACTCAGACCTTTTCCGTTTGTACCAGGCAGAATGCCTTGCGCAGGAAAGGCCAGCTGCAAGCGCTACAACGTTCTTTCGGGTATTGAAATCATCTGGCTGGAAGTCCAAAATCAAGTTCAGGGGGCAATCAACTCATGCCCAGTGCAAAATCTGCCACAAGCTGAAAAGCGCTGTTCGGAAAGCGAAGGACATCAGTAGCCATGCAAAGGCAGCAGATTGCTACATGCGCCATCTTGGTGGTATTTTTGCTGATCGGCAAGTGTATGCCCAATTGAAGATCAGAGCCAAGGTGCAACGGGATATCCTCTGTTGCATCGTGGACAGCATGGACAAATCAAAGTTCCGCCTCCCACGTTTTGCACAAGGGAGGGTTCCAAAACCCTTGGAGAACAAGAAGAGGCCGGAACTGGAGTTTACAACATGCATCATGCATGGACATTCAGTCAATGTTTTCCTGGCTGATGCTGAGCAAAGCTGTGGTAGTGATTGGTCTCTTGAAGTCCTATCCCGAAGTTTGGACAACACATTTGCAAGACTTCAGCGTGCCAATGGCTCTTGGCCCAACCACTTGAAGGTCTTCACAGACAACACACCAAAAGATTCTTGATCGGCTGTAGTTCATCTTTCGAATCTTTCCTCTTATTATCTGTTTTGGTTTTGCCCCAATTGGTGAGCTCAGGAATACCGCAATAGTTACATGGGGCGATACTGTTGCTCCCTCGTGGCATCCCGCCAATTTGCCACTGTATCTCATGAATCACTCTGCGTTGGACACACGCACGAAGATGTCGGTGCCTAGGCTGAGCTATGCTTTTGGACATTTTACCACCCATCCATCATCCCACCCTGACCGCCTGAACTTAGATGCTTTCTTCGGAATGGTCAGCAAACTCATCCGCCAAGCAGATGAAGACATGTGTCCCAGCTGAAAAAACAGAACGTCCTTAGTTAGCCGACCAAATCAAAAGGTTGCACTGAAGACAGCCAAGTAAGGCAAACTCCAATGGATATTCTCCAGCTCTTTTGACTGTATCAGCACATGTTGATATATGTTTTGTGTGTCATTTTAAACATCAACCTAGTTGTCTTTCTTCATTTGACTTTCTCACAGCCCAGGTGGCTGAAGGACCGGCTCCAAAACACCTTTCAAAAGTCTGGCTTGGACTTCAACGTTGCATACATCACCAATGTCAGGAACTGGTGCGATTCAATGGCCGCTTTCTCTACGCTTGCTGGAGCCTACAAAAAGAGGAAAGATGACACCAAAGAGATCCCTCACAGCTTTACTTTTGCTCGGCGTGACAGTGCCATGGTTGATTCAAGTTGTCTTGTTTGTTTTTGACAGCTTGAGTTAGTCCTCAAACAAAAAAGCAAACTAGGTATGCCCCAACACTTGGTGGACCAGGCTGCGAATCATCTTCCACCCCGTTTTGGTGGGACTTCCCCAAATGATGTTTTCCTCATGGTGAAGGGCTTCGTCAGTGACATTGAACTTTGTCAAGACATTTTGGTGGTATGGCCTGGGCTTGAAGCTGATACCACTGCAGATGCCCTTCGCAGAATCGCATCAAACCAAGTACCAGGAGAACCAGTCAGAAACCAGCCAGTGAGATCCTTTTTGTATATGTTTTTCCTAGCCTGAATCCCCTTGGCTGCAACTCCCCTTGACCCCTGTTCAGGAGTTGCAGCATATTTGGATGATGATCGAAAGGAGGTTCTCTTGGAAGTGGCATCCTACTTGGAGGACAACTACAGCCACTATGGAAGAGGAATTTTGTACTTGCGGCAACTGGCTGGTCAGTATGCATTGCCTCGATCTCCAGCGCCACGTATTGAGTTCTTGCTGACACGCCATGCTGGAATACAACGTGGTGCTGTCATTCTTCCCAATGCCGAGGTTCACACCCTGCACAATATGAGGGTCAGGTTTCATCGTTACCATTGATAGATCAGCGGGGTGGAAAACACCTGTGGGTTTGGGCACCAACTTTTTCAACTTTGGTTTAATGAATCTTGACTCAACCTCTTAAAGCCTACAGCATTCCACCCTCAAGCTCAGCAGCCCTAACTTGGCTGCCATGGCTCTGGCAGTGAAGGTGCCAGTGGATCAGGCAGCGGTGGCATCAGTGAAGGAACACACACCTGCTCTCAAGGCAAAAGAGGTGAAAGTAGCTTGGCCCCGCAAAGCTTAGTTTGATGTCAATTGTTATGTTAATTTTCTACTGATGGTCCTAGATGTTTGAGGGTTCCTAGCTTCAAAACAGGGAACCTGGACAGGCAGGGGACTCAGACTTCAGCATCAAGAAAGCGTTGCTCTCTGCAATGGAGGAGGCAAGGTGAAGTCGGAAAATAATAAGAACTTACTGTGTTCCAAGAACATTCATTTGTTCCAAGCGTCCCTGCACAAAAAACCCCTGCAGATCACTGCGAAACAAAACATGGGCCAGTGGTTGTGGGACAAGTATGGTACAAGCGAAGGCAAAATCAAGTTTGAAAGTGTACCTTATCTGAATCTCTGACCTGACTATTTTCCTTTATACTACTTTCCACTCCAAATTTAATTTCCAACTAGTTTATCCCTCTCCAAGTCTTTCACGCCAAGGACATAATGTCTATCTTCACGATGGACCCTGTGCAGAAGCATGTGGTGAATGAGACAACTCTGGTCCATCTCCGTGGCAGCAGTGTCAAAGGTGCTTTTCTGGATATATCCAGGTTCTCCTTTGCCGAGAACGCGAAGTTTGGAGAACTGGGGAGGTGGCCAGCAACTCACCAGTTCAGGGCACACTTCCCATCGTTTATTGAGAATGGGTTTGAAGGCCACAGGGAGCCCTTGGACATCAAGTTCGACACTTCTTGCCTGGATCATACCAGGGCCAGCTACACCATCAAACCCTTCAGTGTTGGGTACGTTGATGGCCAGAATAAGGCCCTCATCATGCTGTCAGTGCTGGCATTGCTGGTGGAACTTGCAACTCAGTGACTTTAGTAATTGTTTCTTTCAGTCTTCAGATTCACTTACCCAATGTTGGGTTACTCTCAATGTCAATGTTCAATCATTCATCCATTGTTACCCTGTCAGCTTCAGGAAGTGACCGCAGAGATGATGGAAGAAGATCCGGCCATGGCAAAGGCAGTGGCATCCATGTTCTACATCAAGTGCAATTTCAAGAAGCATGCTACTTCTGATGGCTTCCTTTTTGAGACTTTGAGTAGGGGCCCTTAGTTGCCTTAAGTTTTTCTTATTTTTTAAGCTAAGTTCTACCTAAGTTTGATCCTTCGTTCGCCCCTGCGGCCCAATCAGTCGGAATTTGCCTCAGGCGTGGCAAACAGGACCGCGGAGAAGGTCAAACCAAGTGCCTTAGATTTGCTGCTGCTCTTCAGGGAAAGTGTCAGAATAAAGCAAACCTCTGACAGTGCCAAGAAGACATCGCTGAGAGACCTCCTTTTTGCATCAGTGGCTGACTACAACAAATCAGTTGGGAACCACCGGGCCACTTGGTGGAAACATCCGTGAAGCAATATGTTATTTTATAGTTTGGAGTTTGGAATATTTTGGAATTAAACATAATGGCTTTATGTGTTTTGTTTTCAACATCATTCACTTCACACAGGCATGGCGCGTCTCTGACCCCACACGCCGCCTGATCTACAACCTTCTACGAAGCCCTGTGGGTCTTTGGGATGCTTTGAAGATTTGCTACAACGAGAGTAAGCCGCAAGATGCAGGCTCGATTTGTTTGGCTGAAAGGCTGAAAGAAATGATCCTGGTTTGAACCAAATGGTTTAATCACCCTTATCACAAAGCCCTGACAGCCCTGACCATGGACAACTTGGATGACGACTACTTTGTGGTGGGCAACGAGTTGGTGGAAAGCCCTGATCTCTGGAAGGAGATTCAGGCAGGTGGCAAAAATATGCAAAATGATCAAAAGGAATTGGCTTGTTTAAGTTGTTGGTATTTCACCCCAACTAATCTATAATAATAGTAGTTGGTGATAGTTGGTGATATAATACACATCCCCCTTAAAGTCAAAAACGTTAACCCTCTGCGCACTCCAGACAGTGACGGCTGACGCTGTGGAGCTTTGGTGCGACCGGGCTTTAAGCGACTTTGACCGCAAGGTTGGGAAGAATGCCCCTTCCAAGCAGAAGGCCAGCCTTTGTCAAAACAACTTCACTTTCAGAATCAGAACTTAGAACCACTGTTTAATCACCTTTGAATTTGATGTGTCTCCAATCAATCCCAAACCCAACCCTGCCAGAAATTGGCCCAGCGAGATCAGACAGCGCTGCAAGAGCTCTTGCAGGTTTGCTGTCTCATGACCTATGTCTGGCCCAAAATCCAGAACTTCTTGGGCAACGGCGAGTTGCTGGATGGCATCATGAACCAGTGGAAGCTTGGGAACCTTGGATGTGAAATTTTGGAGACGGTGTCAAAAACCATCAAAACCATGTAAATTTGGTCTTAAAATTCCAGAGCTGAGACATGATGTGGTTTGAAAATTCCACGCCACAAAACCAAGGTTTTTGGTATATATGGACATTTGTTGGGGGGGTGAGTTTGAAAGGTGTGGAATCTCTTTCCCCTTCAAAAACCAAGGATTTGTGATGTGGAAATTTGATCCCGCGTCACAATTTGATATTAGAATCCAACTTGGGAATGTGATTCATTTTACTCAGGTTTGCTATAGAATCATTGAGAGTCCCAAAATCACAGATTTGTGATGTGATTTTCCAGGACCGCGTCACCCTAGCAGGGTTTGCAAACCAAACCGCATCACACGAGCTGGGAACCACGTCACCACATCCTGGGTCCCTATTGGTCAGTTGTGGCAGCTGAAACCTAGACTCTAGACTAAAGACTTACCTAGACTAAAGACTGTAGCCAAGCAAAGCTGAGCCCAAACCACATCACTCCAGCAGGGTTTGCAAA
>CAXAMN010021361.1:2212371-2258531 GCA_963970005.1 Durusdinium trenchii
CAACAGAAGTGGCAAACCAAACCACATCACTCCGGCAGGGTTTGCAATCCAAACCGTGTCACTCTGGGCAAACATACCAGGTCACTCCACCAGGACTACAAAAATGATTGAATACAGGAACTGGATACCAAACCATGCCCCTCAAAGCAGGTAAACCATGGACCATGTTCCTTTCCCAGAACAGGTGTTGCAAAGCAACATGTTGGTGCTATCAGAGGTCCAGGCACTGTGATTTCTTTTAAAATACTATTTGAACAAATCTGATCACTAGACCAATTATCAAAATCAAACAGGCCCCAAGCCAAGCCCCAGGTATCATGCCAGGCATCAGGTGCCAGGTATCTTCATGCCAAGCCCAAATCGCCACCGCTGCTGAGGGCCCTGGACGCAGAGTTGCGAGTACAGGTGAAGCTTGGTGTGGTTTGACAAAAAAAGTTTGGGATAAATTAATGACAATTATCTGATATATGAGCAAAGCAGTATCCAGGGTGGGGGGGGTGTTTTCTCTCAGCCACATGGAATCAACTTAGGAAGGGCTTGGACCCAGCTTTCGACTTCAAGAAGTTGTCATTTGTCCAGGAGGCTAGTGTCAATCAACATGAAGCCCACATTATCTCAGCTCAGTCATCCATCAACAACGCTCGGAAACAATCCCTGATGGCGGCATTCAACCTGTTCACTACCAATTTGCAGAATGACTGGGTGTTGCAAGACAAATACTTGGCCTCCGCTGCAATGACCACGCAAAGAGCTCGCTCTGTCCTTGTGCACTCGCTGGAGGTTGGGTACGCTGGCGCTTTTTCATTTTGTGGTTCCATCAGTTTTGACCCAGGTTAGGTTGTGTTCCTCATCATGTCCGTATATGTTTACAGCAAGTCAAAAAAAGAGCCGCTTCGTGAAAATCAATAGGCCAAAGAACAGTTAAGATCAAATCAGTTTCCTAAGGTGTTAAGGTCTTGGGAGTAAGTTCAACTTGGGATATTTGGATGCATTGAACCCTGCAGAAAATGCACTCAACCGCCTGGAAACTGGTGAATGAATTTGTGAGCGAAGTTGTGCCAACGTGGGATGTATCAGCCAGCAAGACCCCTCAAGGACTTAGTGCAACAAACATGGTCCTGTTCAATGACTAAGATTCTTGAAGCATCCATGTATTTTCTATAATAGAACTGGCTATCTGGCAGGAATCGACGCAGATGGTGAAGCCACGACGTTTGCTGCCAAGAACGAACCCTGGATCCAAGCGACATTGCAATCCTTTGGTGATGGGATGAGGCGGCATGAAACTGAACGTGTTGTCATTTGGGTGAACTATGTCACCGCTGGCGTCACAAGTGGCAAAAAGCTGGTCTTCACGATTGAACAGGTGACCCAATTGCTTCACAGCTTTCCTCGCAACAGCGTTGCTGTGGTCATGCTTCCCAACAGGGCTTCAGACCTGAGGTCCTCTCCCAAGTGCTTTGGCACTGCTTCATATTTTTTTGGCTTTGCAACAGTCAGTTCAACAATGTTCAACATGATCATTTATGTTTTTTTTTGCTGCTGAAACCATTTGAAGGTTCCCTTCAATACATGTTTGGCATAATGCGACTTGTATCAAACCAAGGAAAGAAGATGAGGAGGAGAAAGAGGAAGATGGCGATGGGGATGGAGATGTCAAGAAGCAAGAAGGACTAGGGGTGACTGGTTTCCTCAACACTTCAAGTCAAGTCTTCAAGTGGGCAGTTTTCTGATATGAATTTCATATTCTTGTTTTCTACTATCTCACTAACCATGGGGCAGGAACTGATGATGAGGCGGAGGGCGATGATGCTGGTTCCTTGTCAGCAGACGCCATCCTTCGTGACTTCCGGTACAATTTGCAATGCATCTACATGGAGCCTGCTCGAGATCTTCGGGTGGGCTTTTTGGGTTTATTAAATGTTTCACCTCACTATGGGCTGGATGTTTTGAATGTACTATTCGAACTAGGTTCTGCGCTTAATTTTAGATGTCCCCTGGGCAGGTGCGACCCATTTGCGTTTTCTTCGACCCAGCCACTGTCTATGGCACACGGGAGGGCTTTCATCCAGCTTTGTTGGTGACCAGCATGGATAAACACAACGTCTTCTTGAAGTCACCTGTCTACAAAGCTGGTGTGGTGTCAGGAGTGGGCATGCTACCCCGGCCACTGGGCTGACTTTTCCTTTGACCTTGTTCTATTCATCCTGGATGTTTGTTGACCTGTTATTTCTTTTAAGTACATTCTGGTTGTTGAAGACATCAATGTTTGATTTAGGTCTGAAATGGTGAAGGCTGAGAAATGTGGCAAATATGCGACTGACATGCGGCTGACAAGGGTGCAGGAGAAGAAACAGGCCAGGTTTTGTTGAACTCATGGAACATCATGGAACATATTCCTTTCAACAAGGGGTTTGTTATGTTAATCATGTTGCTTTCAGTATCTTTCAGTCATGTTGCCCTGCAGCACCTTGCTGGTACAAGTCTGGTGGAGAAGTTGGTGAAGAGCTTGATTTCTGAAGACAACACCTCGAATGTCATTGTGGACCTCCTTGGCTTTGATGCATGGCCTGCCTGCTTTGCCATGAAGGAACTTGCAACAGGACCATGACAAAAATACAAGTATTTTTTTAATGTTCCGATGTTTTCCACAAATACGGTTGGTTTCAACAATACTATATTACTATATATTATATATTATAATGTATTATATTAATCTATGAAAGGAACAAGGGCCAAAGCAACCGTTTGACAGGCGCCAACTTTGCCTGTTCGACGGCGTGCCATTCCCCCAACGAAACGAGCTACTGCACTTCCACCATTGGGGAGAAGCTGTACGGTATGTGTCGCTCGAACCAGATCAAATTGCCTGGCTTCCCTGAGTTCGAGCAAGTGGTGGCGGACCTCCGGAAAAGCAATTCTGAAGTGCCTCCACCGGAATTTCAAGTTTGCCTGCCAGTTCCCAATGGTTTGGCTATCCGAGAAAACCTTGTGGAGCAATGGACCAGCTGCGATCTGGTGGAGGTGGAGATGAAGGAGCTCTTGAAGAAGCACAATGATAAATACAATCCCCATGGGATCAAGCGTGGCTCTTCAGAGAAACAGTCTGGCGCCAGTGGCTTGGCACAATCATTTGATGGTTTTACTAGATTTAGACTCTGAAATTTTGAGCACGTGCAAGCGCACTGCATTTGGCCTAATAATCCCTGTACCAAGTACATCCAAGTACTGAGTACAATGATGAAAATGTCATCAAAACATTGGATTGGGTTGGGGTGTCACGGTCAAGTGCTCCAAGTTCCCTTGGCCTGTTTTGGCAACTCTTGCCCCTGATGAAGCCAAGGCACTACTGAAGATCCTGCTCCTGATGCAAAGCGTCTTCGCATTGACTCCTCGGTCAAGATGGCTGAGCATGAAGCGCAAATCGCCAATAAGTGGCAAGGTTGAAAAAGAAACATATTATACGTTGAAACTATCTTTTGGATCTTTGCCCCCCCAAGAAACACTGTGAGATAATGAGTTTCAAGATGTTTCAAGCTCTTGACCTGGTGTCATCAAAAATGGTTACATGTAAGAAATTCAAAAACTGTTCCATAATCGATGGATTGACAACTCTGCATTGCTATTTTTGGGATTTTGTATTGAGGCTTGTGCTCAATTGTGGCACCTTCAAGCTGGTTTACGACTCTGACCAAGACATCTTGTGGGCGGGGGCAGCCGATGGAAAAAAGAAAGACACCTTCGAAGCAAAGGGGCCGCTGGAGCTTTTTGGTTTTGGGTCAGGAGACTTCTTGGAAGGTCCAGATGCAAAAGATGTCCAGCAAGACTTGACTGGCAGGTGGCTGACTTTCAAATTGGAGAGTGGAAGTGAGCACTGCATTCTAGAAGCAGACCGACGCCTGCCTGACCATGTGAAGAAAATGGACATCTTTGGGAAAGCTTCTCAGTGTTATCCCTGTATGTTTTTTGTGCATTTTTGTGCATTCCATGATGAGTTTTCTCTTTGAGACAAAATGATACTTTTATGAACAATTGATATCAACACTGACTACCTTTAAGTCCTTTCAGGTTCTCACCTATGCGGATGTCTTACAGCAGCTGGAGAATGCAGGGGAGGTCAACACCAAGATGTCCATGCACTGGATTGACAGGGCTGAGGGCACTGGCACCATCACGTTCCGATCAGCCAAAAACGTTGTCTTTGTGCTGGACCCTCCCAAGAACAAGGATCCAAAAAAAGCAGAAGAAAGACTCCAAGGCGCAGCTTTCCATGGGGTGGGGAAATGCAGGCGAATGTGTTTAATATCAATTGGTTGGATGGGTTCCTTCCGGTTTCTTTGGCAACAGCTCTGATACAACTATGATCCTTTGGAAAACATTGCAAACACCAAACACCCATGGTTTCTTTGCAGACTTGCCTTGGCTGTCTCAGAAACTAGCTCACTTTTGGGATGATGACAGGCCAGCAACTCTGCAATCACCTTTGGTGCCAAAATGAGTATCACCAAGCTGCGCACTGCCGAGAACATCAAGATTTGCTGGCGGTTGAGGCCCATGTTGCCAAACAAAAACAAGTCAGGTAGTACCCATTAGTATCCAACGGTTGTTGTCTAAAAGCCCATCCTTTTCCCACCCATTTTCGTCCCATCCAAGCCAGGCTTCATCCTGCTGAGAACGGTGGAAAAGACATCATTCCAGTCCGTCCTGTTGCTCTGTTGGGCAACACATTGGAGGGGAAGGCTGATGAGATGTACCAGCTTTTGTGATCCCTTGGTGTTGCCCCTGAAGCTTCATTTTGTTTGAATGGAGTGAACAAAACAGCAAGATCCAGAAAAAACACTTCTTAGCGATTTCAAGGTCTCTCATACGACTTATAGACTACAACTAAGTAATGCCTCACACAATATGAGCTTGTGTCTAAAACCGTGGTTGTTGGAGCTCGGGGGAAATCAATGTTTTTGGTGTGACTGGCAGAATGCTTGTCCTGGGTATAGCACTGTAAGCAGTGCCAAAGCCTTTGGCTTTAGGGTGCCCAAGCACTTGTCTTGGGTTGTTTTGGATCCATCAGTGGGTGAAGCTGACAAGCTGGAGCACCCATCGAACAATAGCCGGACAGTTGAAACACGGAAGCAGCATGCCTCTTGCTTTGAGGTTGTATGACTTCTACGATTTTGCCTTATGCAAGATTACTCTTAATGGGATGGTTTGAGCTTCAAGTTGAAACTTTGAAACCTACTACTATACTTCTCACATGGCCCAATTTGATGCTCAAGAGGTTATTGACTAGTGACAACTTGTGTTTGGCGTCCGTTAACATCACAGTGAAAGCTATGGAAACCCCTGGCCGTGGATTGATTCATGGTTCTGCTGGGAACTCCCTCATCAACCCTCAGTTCGACATCCAATCCTACCAGAGTCTGCTAGCTACGCCTATGCCTACGCCAGCCCCAGCTTCAACAAAAGCAGCGTCGGAAAGCAAAACCAAGACACCTAATGATGGTTCTGGCACTGCAGGTCACTCGCTTCTATATTGTTGGCAACGTTTTGTCTGGGGCCATTCTTCCACCAATGGCAAAGAACTGATCTTACGCTTAACACTGATTCTTTTCATTGTTTGCCTCCTATGACTCCTATGTTTTTTAATAAGCAGGTGGTGGGCCAAAAGAAAAAGCATCGGCATCTTTGCTACAGAGGGTTGAATTGCGAAGTTCTTCTGATGACAAGAGCCCAGAGATTTTGGAGGAGGAACCCGAGGAAGAAAGCAAGCCCCTCAAGGGAAAGGGACCAGGAAAAGGGGTCATGAAGAAGCCTGCAAGCAAAAAGCAGGATGAGTATGACACTATGTTTGACGATATGATGGACCAATGGAAGGATGATGACAATCAGGACGAACCTGACGGGGATGGGGCGACGGACACAAAAGGTAGGAAGAGAAAGCACAAGAGCGCCGAAGGAAAGTCTTCAGAGAAAAAGAAACCATCCTCCAAGAAGGATTCTTGTTAACATCAATTAGTGTACATTTTTGGTTGGCCACCCCACTGTATCAGAAGAACTTCTTTGCTCAGGCTATTTAGTTCTTATTCATGGATTCTTTTCAACTTTTTGAGGAGAAGGACTCTGAAAAGAAGAAGTCCAAGGGAGGGAAGAAACATGGTGAAGATTCTGAACCTGGTCAAGATTTTGCAAATGATCCTGCTGATTGTGGCAAAGCATGTCTCAATGCCCGGGTTAAGAGATGCCTTAGCTTTGTCGCAACTTGGGCTTTGGTTTATATATAGGATTTTGTTTTTGGTTTTGGCTTTGGTATGTTTCTTTGCATTTGGTTGTACAATGTTGTACATGTGTGTTTGAGTCTTTGAACAAATGCTTGAGTTTGGTGTAAGTGTAAATTGTTTGGTATTTGTTGCAATTTGTTGTTTGTTTGTTCTAGTATATAAGAAGTGTGTGGGTCTTCTTATTATGTTGGAATATTTGGTTTGATTTCCTTCATCACCAGGGCACAAGTGGAGATGATGATGATGTACCCAAAACACCGGAGCCACACAAAGAGCTTTCCGTGAAGGAGATGCGAATTCAGCAATTCATGCTTGAAAGAATTGGTTGGCAGTTCTCTTTTGGTTTCTGAGTACAATCATCCTTTAAGTTCTAGCCGTTTGGTTGGGGGGGTTCGCTCAACCAACTCCCCTGGAGGAATCGGGCAAGGTTGACAAGCTCCTGAACAAAGCTCTGGACAGCTACATGCTTACTTCTACAGCGGAGAGTCAGGGCCATGATGAAGTCCAAGATGCTTTGAGGTTTCAATCTCGCCTTGCTGATGGTACTGTCTTTGATTCCTCCGCTGAAAAGAGTATCATGTCAAAAGCGACCGTGCCTGATGATGACTCGCTTGCAAAGACAACCCTTATCCTTGGACAGGAAGACCCTAGCCAGGACACAAGTCTTCTCCAAATAGTGCTTTTGAACAATGTTTTCTGGTTTGTTTGTGTCTTGTTTCCCAACGTGTTTTTGCATACAGTTTCGACTGATCAAACCAACACCATTGGACACAATGACAGGATGTTGACCTGGCCGACTTTGATACCAACCCAGCACCAATGAATGCGGACGCGATGATCATCCTTGATTCACCAGGGACAACGCCTGCCAAGGACTCCTGACCATCATGCTGTTCTTACCATGTGTTTAAATTGTTTGCTAGTCGCTGCTAGTCTTTAAGCTTGACTTCTGGTTACTTCTTAGCAACACCTTGAAGGATGACAACACGGGTATGGATCCCCTTCGACCGATGGCAAAGTGCTCAGCCAAGGCTCAGCCAAGGCCAAGGACAAACACAGGGAATGCTGAGACTGAGTCAAAGAATGAAAAGAAATGCAAGGCTGATGAAGGGAGCAAAACCACAAAGAAGGCTGAGACTGAGACAAAGGAAGAAAAGAAACGCAAGGCTGATGAAGGGAACAAAAAAAACAGAGAAGGCTGAGACTGAGACAAAGCAAGAAAAGAAACGCAAGGCTGATGAAAGGAACAAAAGCACAGAGAAGGCTGAGACTGAGACAAAGGAAGAAAAGAAACGCAAGGCTGATGAAGGGACGAAAGCAAAACATACCAATGAGAAGTCAGCAGGGTCAAAGAAGACCAAGGAGACAGAGAAACCAAAGCGGAAGGCGCCTGAGAAAGACGAGAAGGCAAAGGCCAAAGCAGCACCCAAGGGGAAATCCAAGAAGACTGAAGAAGAGACAGAACAAGTTTCTCAGCCAAACATTTCCAAGTGTTTCTGGCTAGGGTGTTTTGGTTTTGAGTTGAAGCTCAACTTCCTCAACTACTTCCTCAATAAAACATTGCCTTGGAATTCTTTATATTTTAAGTTGTGTTTTTTTTACAATCTTGTTTGGGGGTCCATGCATTATCATGCATTTTCTTCTTGCCTCTGAGGCTCCCAAGTCGTCAAGCAGAAACCAGATCTACAGCAGGGTCTACCGACAAGTGATTGCCCGGGGTGGTGCAAAAGAGGATGCCAGGTCCCAGGCTCTTGATGAGCTTGCGCGACAAGGGTTCACAGTGAAGTCTAGGCAACAATAGATATGCCTTGCTTCTGTTTTGGGGTTGCTACATGCTAAACCTGTCCAAGATGTAGAATGTTAGACATTGTTAGACCTTAAATTTATTTGCCAAATCCTAGTCCTGTTGTGATGAAGGAAATGAAGGCATGAAGCAAGTGACTACGTTGTGGTTTGACCGCAACTGCCAAGGGGTGTGAAAAACGGTGTCCTCATCTCGCTCAGCTGCATTGCCGTTGGCATGGGACGGTCGGCAGGTGGTTGAAAGGTGCCCCACAAAATATGTGTGGGTGTTTCAAACATTATATCATTATAGTTGATTCTGATTCTGATTCATGTGCCCTTCAAAGGAAGACGACTCGTTTGAGCCTCTCAAGGCTACCATTCATGAAGGTCAACCTGCAAAACTCAAAGTCTTGCTTTGAAATGGGCCAAGTCTTGGTTGACATGGCTCTGTTTTATGTGTATCGCCCGCCCACTGGGAGCGACACATTACGACGTATGGTGCAAACCCATGCAGGTCGTATACGTGCGTGCTGCTACTGGGACGATGATTGAACTCAGCCTATCTAAAATGGATCCATGGAACACTCGCTGTCACATCAGTGGGCTGGCACAACTGACGCAAACGTGGTGAGCGGGCAAACATGATTGAAAACACACCTTTGAATTCGCGTTACGAATACTAGCTACCATACTGTAATGGAGGGAATTGAGGGTCTGTACACTGAAAGCTAGGCTCAACGGGAGCTTGATCAAAACCTCCTTGCAAAAAGCCATGGCGTTGCAACCTAGCACACTATGCCACCCGACTGTATTGAAGGAGCAGCGGATGCCAATGGGCTTTCCAGGTTTCTGGCAGAAAAGAGCGCCGCGATCGTGCCAACACCAGGACTAGGCCTGTCCCTAATGAAGGTCATCCGCAACATCATGAAGTCTTTCTGGGTACGGAGACGGTGGGGTTGTACCATGTTGTACCTTCGAAGAAGCACTTTCGTCCGGGGTTGTTGGGGATCTTTGGAAGCGCAACAGGCATCAATCTGGTCCGGAAATCCGGGGCTCCACCCTCCGTGCTTCCGAGAACGACCAAGCAATCATGCGGGCCAACAACGAATATGCTGTGACCAAGAACACGGTCAGAAGCACACTGGCAAAGTCTGGTGTCTTCAATTGAGTTTCGCTGGTTGAGCAGATTTACATCACTGACATTGTTGGAGTTGCACTCATCAAACGGAAGCATCATAGTTTTCAACTGCAAGCGAACCCAAACAAACACTCTGAAAACAAAACAACACGCATAGACAACAATGTCGTTCGACCCTCTTGACATTCTTTCACAACTCCCATGCCCACTCTGACCATCCCTGGGCCACATGTTTCCACGTCGGCACCTCGGGCACGGCCGGTTCCAACGTCCTGGCCGGCTTGGAGGGTTCGCTGTACCTCGGAGGCTTTTCCAAGCCACGAAGCTTCGCCAACAAGGTGTTGGATCCACACCAATGAAGTGACATAATATGGATGTTAGATCTGGAAGTACTGGTGATACCTGAAGGATAAATTGAATGTTCCGATATGGCCAAACAATGAAAGAAACCAGAATGATTTGGTGAAAAACACTCCTCCGTTACATGCACCATCTTACCTCAACCTCGAATAAACTGCGGAGACATTGCGTGTCTTAGCATGCTATTGTTGGCTCTGATTGAAGCTTCAACAAATTCCAGGAACTTTTGTAGATGGCCACTTACCCACACCTCCACAAGTTCCTGTAGGGGATCCACGGTCACTATTTACTATTGAGATTCCCTGGCTACCGCTTTTGAACAATCTGGACCTCCTCCATCAACAGTTTCAACTTGAGCATCCGCGCTCGCCAAGGCCCATCTTGTTCTCCGCAGCCAACTGGAAACGTGTGTGTGTGTGTAGATGGATTGTCATGGATGGGGCCCCCCTGTGCGGATGCTTCCACATCTCAATTTTGGAGTGCATGTCCATTGTCCCAGGCAGGGTCCTTGTGTAGAATACATAGTATAATTAATGTCTGGCCCCTGGTTCTGCAAACAAAACATCATCTTAGAAAGGTGGTGCAGGCCCTGCCCCGCAAACAACGACCGCAACCTTTTCCCACTGCGTAGGGAACGACTTGGCCCAGGGTCAGGGTGTGACACATGACAACATCCGTCCAGGTATAGTTCCATAGCCTCAACGAGGTTTTGTGGACAAACTCAACACCAAACCGCGACACATGTTTTGGATGACAATCGTAATGTTTTTTCTCAGCGCTATGTTGACCTCATTGGGCTTTCGACATCGTCAGTTGAGCCACTGTCACGACCAGCCATTGAACATATTTTAAACATATCA
This sequence comes from Durusdinium trenchii, assembly GCA_963970005.1. Taxonomy (NCBI): domain Eukaryota; class Dinophyceae; order Suessiales; family Symbiodiniaceae; genus Durusdinium; species Durusdinium trenchii. Next base: position 2,222,790 of record CAXAMN010021361.1, read on the forward strand.
ACAAACACTACATAAATCTCACCTGTGGTAAATCATGAAAACTGCACCGTGTTTCTCAGCAAAATAGGTTGAATGTCCATATAATACAACTATGTATTATGTATATTATATATATACTGTTGCGTGCCAAAACCAAGTGAACATATGGTTGGAAACCTGCACATGTGTGCAACCCCATGAACATAAACGATGCAAACACTCCTGCAAACTGCAAGAACAACATTCCACCAACAAATAGGTCTGCTTGGTCTCGGGTTGGCGCGGCTATTTCGTAGTAACGGCGTTCACTGCAAGTTTCAGTGAAGTTTCAAGATGTAAAAAAGTGGGTGAGTGAGTAAGCTAACTGCATACATACATGCACACATAGTGTAAGTAATTGTTCGGAACATTCAGGACAAAAAACAAATAAGTCCGACATAGGCAACATCAAACCCAGCAAACAACATCACTAGTTAAAAACGACCACGGAAAATACGTTGTGAATAAACACACTTGATTCAGGATCATCAACGCTAGGGCCGCTAGGATGTGTATAGTTTGAAAGTTGAAGGTGCATATCGCAAGAACCCGCTATACGTGTCACATTGCTCAACATCAATTTCAACCAGTGTCTCGACAGGGATAGGTGGGTGATCTTCGGGCACTCGTTGAACAGCGGCTGGGAAGGTGCGGACATCGTTGGCAACAACTAGTTAGTACATCCTGTCGTGGTGTATGTTGGGATGAATTTGGCACGGGCGGTTTACGGCTTTGATGGAATGTTGCATATTGCCGTCCCATTGATTGTTTACTCAGGCGTGCCGCTGTTGTTCCCCTACCTTTTCATCTGGCATCAGAAAGCCAGTAGTGAACTGGAAACATGTTGGCCGGACCCCTTGTGGCCATCGCATCTGCCAGTGGAGAACCACTTTCCACATGTCTTGGTGTGTTTGGTTTCCATACGTGCAGGGTGATCGAACTGCCCCCAGAAAAGACAAGCGATCACACTTGGAGGCTCCAATGCCCATGGGTCAGAATATGGTACTTCCTTCTGAAACTGGGTGACGCGGGGCCGCACAGGTCATTTGCATCACGATGCCCCGTGAGCACGCAGCTGGCAAGCCAACAAAGCACCCGGTTGCATGTGGGACTCGCCCGGCAGCACACGCGTAGTTTGCACAGTCAGATTGAATCACTCATGTTCCCTCGCTCGCAGCAAGGAGGTTGCTTGGGCCTTCGCACCCTTCCATATACTTATAATCTTTTGAGTTGCGCCATCTGCATTATGATGCACTATGTTTTTTTTTGCGAAAGGATTCTGATAATATTTTACGTCAGTATTCATACCAGGACCCATCAGAGATTTTAACGAGATCACGAGGGATCAAAAACCCAATGCCCCACCGAAAATGTAGCAGAAACTTGCGATCAGTCACCCGGATTTGGGGGTGGACAACTCCGATGCAACCATGGAAGGGATTGGAGTTTCACTCCTCAGCACCTCAAGGTGGTCGGTTTGCGCCTGGAATTGGTAGGTCCTCCTGGCTTGCAGCCCGTCCTGGGCGGCAAAGGCGGCACCTTGTAGGGCCCCCAAAAATGGCAATGTTTTTTTTTGTTCTCTCTATCTCTCTCTCTCTCTCTACCTCTCTCTTTCCTTCTCCCCTCTTTCCATGCTCGCCAGGTCGCACACTTAACAGCCCACCAAGGCACAAAAGGAACTAGCACGGTTGTTAGTGGGCTACCGGGGCGACTGCTGCAAGGTCAGTATGTGATCAATGATTTTATATCTTCGCCGATGAAAAATGGACCCTTGCCTTCATTTTGGTTTCGTGGGCTCTTAGCTGGCAAATCCTGTTTGCAAGCCGCTAAAGGTGACGCACAAACACACACCAGAGATGGGATACTCCTGCAAGATCCTCTGGCTGAAACTTTGTGGTCTTAGCACTTCTCCGGAAGGTGAAGGATGTCTTCCCGCTGTGCGCGCTCCCGACACACCAGATTCAGTTTTCCTCTCAGGTGTAATCAACTGAACCGTGGGGCGATCACCTTCATCTCCATGTAAATAGGTATTCAGAAAAGGTTACAGGTGTGTCAAGGAGGCGATAGATCATCATGGTGTATTTTAATGTCATCATTAACGCATGTTTCATAACAGTTTGACATGGCAACAACAAGAACATAAGATATGTTTCAACTCAAAGATTAAAAATTAGCCCAGCTGGAGACCCCAATAGCAAGATACAAACCGGGACAAAAAGAAAAATCTGGAAACAATTGCTGTTTTCAACACATCGACCATCTCTTCCTTGGACACCATCATCACATAACCGGGACACCATCACAAAATGAAGGGCACCATCAAAACATGACCGAGACACCGTCACAACATGATTGGGACACCATCACAACATAACCGGGACACCATCACAAGGTGACCGGGACACCAGCATGACATGACGGGGACACCATCACAACACGATCGGGACACCATCAAAACATGACCGGGACACCAGCATCACATGACCCGGACACCATCAAAACATAACCGGCACACCGCCAAAACATGACCGGCACACCATCAAAACATGACCGGCACACCGTCACAACATAAGCGAGACACCATCACAACATGATTGGGACACCGTCATAACATGCTTGGAACACAATCACAACATGACCGGAACACCATCACAAAGACACCAACATAACATGACGGGAAAACCATCACAAAATGACCAGCACACCATCACAACATGACCGGGACACCGTCACATGACCCGGACACCATCAAAACATAACCGGCACACCGCCAAAACATGACCAGGACACCATCACAACAGGACCGGCACACCATCAAATTATGACCGAGACACCGTCACAACACGACCGGGACACCATCAAAACATGACCGGGGCACCATCACAACATGACCGGGACACCATCAAAACAGGACCGGCTCACCATCACAACATAACTGGGACACAACCGCGCCACCATCACATGATCGGGACACCATCAAAACATGACCGGCACACCGTCACAACACGACCGACACACCATCAAAACATGACCGGGACACCATCACAACATGACCAGGACACCATCACATGACAGGGACACCATCAAAACATGACCGGAACACCATCACAACATAACCGGGACCAAAACATGACCGGGACACCATCAAAACACGACCGGGACACCATCACAACATGACTGGAACACAATCAAAACATGATCGGGACACCATCACAACATGACCGCGCCATCATCACATGATCGGGACACCATCAAAACATGACCGGGACACCGTCACAACACGACCGGGACACCATCAAAACATGCCCGGGACACCATCACAACATGACCGGCACACAATCAAATTATGACCGAGACACCGTCACAACATGACCGGGACACCATCATAACATGACCGGGACACCATCACAACATGATTGGGTCACAATCAAAACACGATCGGGACACCATCAAAACATGACCGGGACACCAGCATCACATGACCCGGACGCCATCAAAACATGACCGGGACACCATCCGCCCACCAGCTCTGACGGTGACCCGACGGCGTCCGTCCGCCTATTAGTTTTGCAAGACCCCATAGCATGGCTATTGGGAAACAAAAGCTCAATATAATTTTATGTCAAAAACAAAAAACACAAAAAGAAATACGCAATTGCGGTTCTTAGCACTAGTTAACCAGAACAAGACCATGACCAAAATCATGAAGGCAATCAGATTTAAGCTTGGTTAATTAAGCTTGGACGCTGCAAAAGCCAATAGCTGACATAAACTGTTGAAACCTGTTGAATACACATGATGACTGGTGAACTCTTGGTTACTCTGTCGGCTTCGTAACTGACCCACTTGAGGCTCCTGCACAAAGAGAACAGCAAACTTTGGTCAAGATTTTGGAGTTGGTTGCAAGCAGATTGCACCACATATTGTTCAAGGTTCTTTCATCAACAAACAAAGAATATACAGTCAAAACAACAATCTCAGATACATGCTTCACGTCCGATGCAGTCATTCCCTTTGTGTGTCACAGATCTTTGCCGTCAGCCCTTTGCCTACCCTTCACCACATTGGCTCTCCATCGGACCACCATCCCGCCTGGCCAGTCAAACATGCATGTGGTTGCACGTCACTGCTCTTTGGCAAATGAACAATTTTGTGCAACTTTGAGCATGTTTGATACATTTTGAGCATTTTGGAGCAACTTTGAGCAAAGCTCCTGAGCAATTTTGAGTATTTCTGAATAAATTGTCGCATGTTGAAGCCAATTTAAGCAGATTTGAATAAAGCCTCTGAGGCTGAGACTCTGAGGTAGTTTGAACACTCTTGAGCAAATTTGAGCACAGTCTTTGAGCCACTTTGAGTACAACTGAGGCTATGAGACTATGTCGTTGAAGATGGTTGACTACATGGGCATCGTCATGAACAAAGAAAGAAATGCAACAGCTGCTCCAAGACAGCCTCAACATCATTGTGGCCCATTCCGAGAAGCTTTCTTTGAGAAAACCCGGCAATTGTCTGGAGCCGCTTGCAACTAACTCAAACATCTTGACCAAAGTTTGCTGTTATCTTTTTGTAGGAGCCTTCTGAACAGCATACTACTACTACTACTACTACTAACGACGACGACGACGACTACTACTACTGAACAGCGTCATGCAAGGCACAATGTTTATTGTATGTATTGTTTTTGCACTTGTAGTCTCACTTAGTATTCTCTCCAATAACCCCTCTCTGGGACACACCTGCTACCTTTGCTGAGACATGTGATGTTTAGTAAGGACAAAAAAGCGATTCTTCTTACCTATGGCACATGCACACCCAAGCCTGCCATACCTGATGCTTGAACATGTAGTTTACACCAAAGTATCACCCACGTTTCACATCATTCACCACATTTCATCTGTAAAGCCACCCAGTCATGTCGATTATATTTGCATCTTTGAGATGGGATCTGTGTCACCATTCCGTACCAAAATGAGCATAATTGTTACCGGGCTCCCGAGCCACAAGGATAAACCGCCGCTTGCCCTTGACGATCATCTCCCCACAATCCTTAATGCACAGGAGGCTGAAGCCACAGGAGACCGGCGGGGTCCAAAGGCGCTCAGCCAGTTTTTCGTGAACAGCCAGTCACCTGGGACAATCCGTGCGGACAATCCGTGCGGATAAACACTTCGGTCCGTGCCGACCCGATCCGTGTCCTCACCTGCTCTCCATTTGGGTCAGGATTGAACGAGGACTTGGCCGTCTTAGAAAAGCTGCCTTCAGGATTTGAACCAAGAGCGTGGTCTGGGGGTTATTATGTGTAATTAGTTGAGTTTACTGATACACTGGTGTAAATATATATATATATGTGTCAAACATATATATATAGAGAGAGAGAAAGGGAAACAATTGGCACGTCCTTGTAAGATTTATTAAGAACACCTGGCCGTCTTGGAACCGTGTTCATGCAGTGCATTAGCGTTCAGGCTACAGAAACTTAACAGCTAATTTGAGTTTCCCTGGAACTCCAGTTTCGTCTTTCTCCACTTCATCTTTGAGGAAGGACACCAGCTTCCCCACCAAACCTCCGTTACACGTCCGCCGCGCATCACGCACGGAGAAACGCGCGCGCGAGAACACCCAAGCTCCCCCGGCCCGGATCGATTCCGGTCGACCACCAGCATCCTGGCTCAGGGGAAGAGGTGAAGTGCAACCCCCTCCCTGGTGGCCAGGGATTATATGCAGTAGTCAAGTATGTCAGATACGCTGCAGCTGCGGCAAAAGCAACAGCCACAGCCGTACTTAGACGTGAGAAAGGTATCTAGCGATCACGAGCGAAGTCAACAGACGTCTATGTTGCCCTCAGTGAAGTAAAAACAAGAAAGTTTAGTTCTTGAAATCAGGTACCCTAGCCGTCAAACCATTCGTTAATACATACATATACTCATATAATTGTATACACACATTGTAATGAAAAACAACGTATTATTTTAACATCTGTTGTCGGTATGTCAGAAGCCCAGGTCCCTGACTGTGTTGATGTACACAACCTTGCACAAGAACAACAAATAAAACACCCATTGATGGTAACACCGGTTCAAAACAGGTGCATGTTTGATAGTTTCAACATCTACATTATGTATATAGAGAGAGAGCGAGAGATTCTGACTCGGGGAAAAGGTTGGGGAATAAGCCGAACACCGTTTAGTGGCCTGAGAATTAGTCTCAACACATCTTCATGAGCTCAATGAAATCCTAATGTCAACAACATCCAACAACCCCAGTAGCCTGACTTTTCGGCCCCTACCCTTTTGGCCAAACAATCCGAGCAACATCAAACAACCGATCATGACAACACAATTGACAAATCAAAGGCCCCCCAGGACCTTCAGGCCCCTACTACATCCAATGAAGGCCCTACTACATCCCCTCCTACAGCGGACGCCCACCCTCCCAGGTCCAGGTCAACTGCCGAGGCACTGTCTCCCACCAGCGGAGCCAGAAGTTGGTCAGCTCCGATCCACCATTGTGGGGATGCATCCTCACCGCAGCCGGACCCGAGGAACGGTGCGTATGGCTCACCGAAGCTCTTGGCCGCGATGAGAGTTGACACATGTGCCGCACGTGATGGGTGAAACGGAAACGGAGTCTCCTAGCCCTAGGGCTTCATGGCCATGAAAGTTGATGTCAGTAGTTTCTTCAACCGATCTCAACAAAGTCATCCTTTCCTTCTAGAAGTCCGATTCAAATCAAATAGGAGTTCATAGAGTGGTCAAGTAAATGCCCCGCAACGATTCGTTATTGTATCAGTAACTGGAAGTTGCTGTGAGATTCTGTTATATAGATCGCATCAAGCTCCAAATGCTTCTTCCAACGAGGACAATTGCATGGTCATCATCGCTCAGTAGCCTCGTCCACCCTGGTCATAGTATGTCATAGTTGCGTTCGTGGTTCGTGCCCACATATTCCCATAATCTCCGACGCAACTTCTGGCTCATAATGTCATAATGTTCTCAAACTTTCTTGTGATGGCTAGCGAACATAAACTTTAGCGGACCATGTGATTCTGTTACACAAGCACATGGATGACCAATGTTGCAAAAAGAAAGCCGTCTCCCTATACCTGGGTTCCAGGCTCTAGCAAAATGAAACTTCATCACATCCAAAACAACGAACCGAACAGGTTGTTGGGAAAAGCGGGTGTCAACTGGATGTTGAAACACACTGAAAAAAATAGTCAGATGGAGTTCCACAAGGATGTCCAACCAACAAATGCCATGTCCCCACCGCTCAATTGTCAATCCTGTCCCCAATAAAAGAACCAAAACAAAGAGCTGCTCAGCTTCGGCCGAGGACACTTTCCAGCTTTCAGGGACACAGGTGCTCTGTTTGCCCACCCAAAGCAACTTAAGTTCCTCACACTGCAAAGCATAGAACCCCTGAACATTTGGAGACACAAACTACTGTATAAACAGTGTAATTTTAGATGGGCTAGGCATGGCTAGGCTAGGAATGGAAGCAAGCAAATAAACAAACAAACAAACAAACAAAACCAACCGGTGAACATCAACAGTTGACTCCAAAATCTCCGAAATGAGCCAATTTGTGCTGGAATTCACGAACCCCAAACTGCGCGATTCATGCCGACCCTCCCCGCACCAGCTCAAGCGGAGCCCGGTGATGGCCGTGTGTGTCACGTGTGGGGGCGCCTGGGCAGCTCGCCGTCGTGGCGACGGAGCGTCCCTTCTGAGGACGTTGTTTGGGCTTGGGTGGGGAAAGGTGGAGGTTTACTTTGGGTTCTGAAAAGGTGGAGCGCAAAATGGTTAAAACATGTTCCAACACATAACATGGTCATTGGCAAAAGGAATAATTGTCCATATCATATCTATTCATGTCTGTGTATTTCTGTGTAACTTGGCATACCTTAGCATGCCCTTGGTTTCTGTGTGTTGGCTTGACCAGAAAAATATGTAATTCTCCTATGATATCTACTGTATTACGTTCTGTTTTTTTCATGAGGCACAGCAAATCCCAGTCCTTGAGACTAAAATTGGATTTCCAATGGCCTGGCGATCTCCCTGGTACCAATTCCAGTCCAAGAGGGGACGCGACGTGGAGTGAGAGGCACCGGTCACCACAACTGATCAAACCATATCGCCACAAACTGAGTTCTATTCGGATTCTATTCGCATTTCAAGGAGCCTCATGAAAAGTCATGACCTGACGAGTTCCCACTAGTCACTAGGGCCTCATTTTGGAATTTTTGAAGGTTCAACCTCCGTTCTGTTCAGGGAGCCTTTGGCAATTGAACACAAGAAGCCGTAATCGACTGCAACATCTCCTCAACAGCTTAGCTCTACAAAGGGGTTCTTCATTAATCTTCATTAATTTTCTATTCTCTATGGGAGGGTGGACTATGTTGGACTTCAACCTTCAAAAAACCTTCAACCAATGCCAAAACATTAAGAACGTTCGTGCTGTCACGTTTTTCTGCCAACCTGCTGGAGGGTAGCTTGATCCAAGCGCCGGCCGGTTAGATCATGAAGGCTTAGCAGCTTGCCGGAGATCGACTACCAGGCAGCAAAACATCTCAATCGACGAAATCTGAAAGTGCACACAAAACAAACGGAGTACCAAAACAAACAAAACAGAGTATACCTTAACTTGTGACCAATGGTGAATTTTGAGCCCCCACTGGGTGCGTTTTCCACGAAAAACACTCCGGCCGGTACGCGGGAGAGCTATTTCTTCCTGGAATCCAGGCAGCCTAGCTTGCCATGCGTGTCGCATGTTTGCAGGCCCAAGTGGCCCCACGGTACTGACACGGGCTTTCCCAAGCGCCTTAATTTCAAACTCCTATCCTTCCTTGGAATGTGACCAGGCTTAGCAATTACAGGATAGGTATCACCTGGTTGTTCAAAGACAGTACCGAATCTGCGCAAAACCCAGGCTAGTGTAGGCTAAGGGATAAAAGTATTTTTGCTGTGTGAAGCAAGTCCAAAGCCCATGGAAGTCCTCCAAGATATGCTGATTCACACGAGTACTTCAGATATGTTTCCCAAGCATCACCTACCCTAGCTCCTGAAACAGGTTGGGAAACTGTGGAACTGTGTTGAAGGAAGTTCTGCAAACTCACAAAGAAAGCAACACCCATCGTGCTCCAAAAGAGGAGCACCTACAGGACAACCGCCGTTTCCAAGCTAATCAGTCCACACAAATTTTGATGTGGGCACCGCACAGGAGGTCGGAACACCGGAGCCAATGTATTTTGGCAATCTGTGCCTTCATGGAGCATTTGCCCAAGTCCTTGTCCATCTGTATAGCATGACATCAAACATACAGCAACGGATCACTTTGCTTATCACAGTGCCATAGAGCAGGAACCTTTTCTGAGTGTTGGCTGCCGCAAATGATGGCAGTGGAGCAACCCCCCCACTCTGAGCAATATAAATAGCAATATATATGTATATAAGTATATATATATAGTTGAGGCCAAGGGGGGGGCGAAAGCTAGCGCTCCAGAATGGGAAAGTGGAGGGCAGCGAGGTAGGAAAAAAAACGGCGCTCTTTTTGGAGGCAGTCGCACGGAGTAGCAGAAGGCAGGACGCCTTGCACAAGTTGGGCGGGGCAAACGATTCCAGGTGAAGAGTCCTTTATATGTGGCTCTTTGCCCGGATCCTCCTGCGAGAGAAGAGAGAGAAGAGAGACGGAAAGACGAGAGGCAGAGAGGAGAGAGAGAGAGAGAGAGAGGAGAGAGAGATGAGAGAGAGATGAGAAAGAGATGAGGGAGAGATGAGAGAGAGATGAGAGAGAGAGATGAGAGAGATGAGAGAGAGAGAGAGACAGTGAGAGTGAGAGTGAGAGTGAGAGTGAGAGTGAGAGTGAGAGTGAGAGTGAAAGTGAGAGTGAGAGTGAGAGTGAGAGTGAGCGAGTGCGGCCGCAAGATACGCAACGCTAACCGCATGCCAAAGAGCGAAGAGGGAGGAGGGAGGGAGGGAGGGAAGGTGGGAGGAAGACAAGGAGGGGGGGAGGGGGGGGGGGCTTCGACCTGAAAGATCAGGGGTTAGGATTTGCACCCGATCGAAAGAAACCTTGCTATCGCAAGAGTAACTCCAGCTAGCTTCGCTAGCTTTCGTGACAATATATCAATATATTATCTTCTGAGATTTGTTTGTGTGCGCTATGGCCCTGATGAGCATTGGCACATTGGCAAGCTTGCTTGCACGGATTCCGCTGAAAGGATGCCAAAACGGGTAGGAATCACAAAGGACCTCTTCAATAGAATCATCACAAATAGGACCTTTGAACTGTTTCAACCACAACATTAAGGTTCCCCAAGAGGTCCTTTGTTTAAGTGTGCACATTGATTTCATGTGCTGGAGGATCACTTTATGATAAAGGCACATGGCATTACTTGAAAGTTGAAACAGTCCACCAGTGGCTTGCAAACGCGCCTTCCATGGTAGGTGTCCTGAAGATGAAACAGAACCATGAAAACATGAATATTGCACGTGTTGAAGGTGTTAATTTTGGCAATCAGTTGCATATATGGGCATTGTACAACTGAAAACGTCTGACATCTGCTCCCCACAGGTGGCAAATGTTCTGGCCCCGAGACCGAGAATTCACGTTGCACATCAGCCCACGCTTGCGGTAGCTGCTGCTGATTGAACGCAAGACACCAGGGACGCCCGACCCTACCGGTTTGGCAAACAGGTAGCGAAGGCTCAGCTTACATGTCTGCCCATACTTGGGGGAAGTTGATTGTCATCCAAGTGTATGCCTTTGTACGGTGCGCGAACGTACTCCAGGGTGTTAGATAAAGAACTGGTAAGTTTCTTTTGTCCCTGACGATGAGGGTTATATGAATATATAATATACGTGTTTGTGCCTCTGGTCTGTTTTCGACGCGTGGCGGGCGTAGCACCTTGTAGCACCAACCGAGACATGCAACAACTGCGTCCTTTTCAGCAACCCTCCTCGCTGCAGCCCCCCTACAACCCCTGGGTAACTGTTTTCGTTCGCAAAAACTAACCTAGCCTATCGGCTGCCTTTCATAACGTAAGTCATAACATAGAGAAGTAAATAAGATAGCTTCCATGAACCCTTGGCTTCGACTGTGTTCTGATTCTTGTTCAAGCCGTGCGTCAAATATAAAGCCTGGTGCCTTTTTTCTTGCAAAGGTTCTTGAAAACATCTAACGGCCAGCGGCAACGCTGAAGAAATTCAGAAAGGTTCAAACATGCTGGCATGGGAGTTCCCCTGCCAACACTCAAAGTAACGGTGCTGGTGGCTTTTTTTGCATACTTGTATTTTTGGATGAGTGCGCATTTCTTGCTTTGATGTGTTTTTGTTTACTGTATATGTTGTTTGCTTATTTTATACATATTGCATCATTCCAATATCGGGAGCGCGCACATCCAACCAGTAAAGTTTCAAGGATGAGTGCAGGCCTCAGAGGGTGCCCTTGGTGAATCATCAGTCCTCTAATGGGTCTCAGCCATATCAAACAAATCTAAGGCACTGTAGTTCAATGCATGAAACATTTGGCGTGACACGTGGATCACCCTCCGGCATACTCACCAATCATCCTTGAAATCGCTCATCCCCCAGCTATTCTCATGGCGAGGTTAATCAGCATGGAAGCCTCGTCATCGGTCGCGAGGTGAAGCCTTCCCACGCTGGGGATGGTCCCATCTGCGGTGTTTCTCGGTCGGTAGCCTGGAAGGACTTCGCACTAGGTGGTACATGGCCATAGCGGTTGCTTGCGGGGGGGTCAAAGGTGTTCCCAAAAGAAGGTATAGATCAAAGCATGGACCAAGCTGCGTGAGTGCTTCGATGGATGAATTGGAACTTACTGGGCCCAGTCATGCCTTGGCAATCGGGTCGAGTCGCCCCATTCGGTCGAGTCGCCCCACTCCACAGGCCTGGAGCAGCCACCGGTCGCACCCACCGGCGATCGGTGGTCACTGCGCCACCTGGCAGATCTATTCACAAAGCTGCAGGGTGCTGAAGAAAAAGTAACATCAAATGTTGATCTGACCTTTGCTTTTTATCACAATCAAAATCAATCAAACAAAACAAGTTCGTATGATTTATCAATGCAAATTGATATGTCTTGGATTTACCTGCTTTCAGCAAGGATCTGGATCCGGCCCTCATCATTGGAAGTTCGGAACTGGAGAATTTGGAGTATTGTCCAGCAATACTTGATGTAGGGTGTCTCATCAGTGTTGAACCATCCATGATTCTTCCAAAATTGATCGCCATTTGGGAACAAAATCTTTACTCATCCACCTGAACCCACAGGCATGACCAAAGTCTCGAAAGCGATAATGGTGCAGCGACACTTTCACAAATAGGAAAAGCATGGAAAAGCATTGGACAAAGTTCTGGGCCACTGCCTCACAAACTTGTGTATTTAAAGCCTAGCTCAAACTGTTCTATCAAGAGTCTTCATCACTTACGAAGAGCCTTCATCAATCGCAGTCTTGTTTGTTTGACCCTCCTCCTTTCCAAGTCTTCAGCAACCACCGTGACTTGAACCCGTCAAGTAGTCACGGTGATGCATCGAGACGCGCGTGGCGAAGTCAGTCCGCTGGAATGGACATCTATCACCCTTCATGATCCCCGTTGGTACCGACCAAACGGGTCTAGTTCGGGATGTCATTCTGGGAGTACGAGCGGGGATCTCCATGTTTTTGGGCCTTGGCCGCGCAGCTCCAATTTCCCACCTCCGCCTTCACCAGGCCCGGAGCTTCCCGCAAGCCCACGGGAAAAGCAGCGCCACACGTCGTCATGCCTCAAGGAGTGGACCGACTTCGGCGAAAATGACTCCGCGGTGACACTCCGAGTCAATCAGACATAAGGAAAGTTATAATGGAAATTGACATGGTTTCCACTGATGAGTTGGTGCATACATAAGGCTCACACCAACCCCAACACGGAGTCCAGTGAATAGTGAAGGTTGATCAAAAGGCTGCAAATCCAATGATGATGATTCCTATTGGGCTGCAATCCAGGGTGACACGATCCCTCAACTATTGGATGCACCAAATCGGTTTAGTAGAGACAACATTTTCGGACGCTTGGTGCCTGGGAAAAGTACGTGTCGTTGATTCGCCGTGCCTCTTCAAACGCTCCCTACCAAACATGAAGACTGGTTTGCTCCCACTTTGATTAATTAATTAGATCTTTTGTCTATATAGGTCTTACCAGTTTCCTCGTCTTTGTGATATTTCATGTAATATGATGCATGCAAATGTATACAATGACATGTATATAACTTGTAAATATATATATATATATAACCATCCTGAAGTACAGTACAAAGAATTCCGGTGCAACTCAATCCCGCGGCACTCAACCAACAAAATAATACATGGAATAGGATCCTTAAAATCATCTTCAGGATTGTGCTATCGAAACACCCGCTTGCCCCAAACGAAACAACCGAGAGTACGAACTTATATATTCCAAAATATTGAGGTACCCAAACTGATCCGCTTGGGGATATTCCAAGCACCTATTTCTCTTTGGGTCAAAGCAGGGTTATGGAATTGACATGACGGAATGTATTTTGGCGGCTCAATTCTTTATTCTATGTACTCAAGGGCGGCTTTATATGCATGTTTACCTCAATCTACGGAGAACCCATCTTTTGACCACCCAACACCTGGTTGAACTACCCCGTTTTTTCGTTCCACCCAAACCCTGTTGTACCTCCCAGCTCAAACCGTTTTTTGACCACCCAAGTTATTTTAACAACCTCTTTTGACCGAACACCTTTCAAGCCCAATCAAAATTACTTAATCACCAAGCCTTTTGTTGCACCCCAGCCCTTTGTTTAACCTCCCGACCTTTTGCAAACCTCCCAAGCTTTTTCTGAACCTCCTACTCGTCTTTTGTGTCAACAACCTCCGGCACATGACCACACAACATGACAAAGCGGGTGGGGGGTCGCAGGGGGAGGTGCAGCGCCTCCGTGGTTGGTTTTCCCGCAGGAACCCCACTACACCGGGGAGGGCGTAGCACCTGCCCCTGCATTGCGTGCCGTGGTCTATTCCTCTTCTTGCTGCAACATGTTTCAACAATCTCCCTATGATTGGCTTTCCCGCAAGAATCCGAACATGATAAAGATGCAATATGATAAAGCGGGTGGGGGGCGCAGTGTCTTTTGTGTGAGATGGAAGGCCGGGGTCGAGAACAGCTGCGGCAGATCGCACCCAGGGCAAAGGGGTTAAGATAAAAGGTTCGGGGATTGAAACAGAATGTTCGTGCTTAAAAAAGGGTCGCGGGGGTAAAGGAAAGGGGTTGCTGAAAAAAATATATGTTTGGGGCGTTCAGAAGAAAGAAAGGCTTTTCGGCAAGGGCTAAAGAACAAGAGTTAAAGGGATTTAAACAAGGTACAGTAAAGGACCAAATTACACCTACTTACACATATTATACATCATGCTGCTTGATGTGAAAGGTATGCACATAATTATATAATGCTGCACATCGATTCTGATAGCACATCATGGGTGCCGCACGATGCGCTGCATGTGATCAACCACTCTCTCAAAACGACCGCAGCAAACGCCCACGTCGTGTCTGTCCCTGGACGTCCCTGGCCTTGAACGCCCGGTTCTTGAAGCCAGGTCTTCATCTGTTCCAAGGACACAGCGCGGATCATCAACTCGAAGTGGTGCATGTGAGCATCCTGGCACAGTGCTGCAAAAAGAAAAGGATGAAGAGGAACACGCGCGGCCGGCCATATGTCGGACAACCTATAGATGTTCTTCTTGGTGTCACATGAATGAAACATCTACTATATGATTCTATAGTTGTGGCACATTGAACAAGTCCTGTTGCTCATGCTACTGCTACTTGACGATCCATCCAACCAAGTAATTTGTGGTGAAGGGCTATCATTATTTCAGAAGAATATATAGAGATTGTATAAACACAATATTCGGCACCAACACAAACCATCACAAAACAACTGTGAGGAACCTGAGGCCCCATCAGTAAAACCAAGGTTTTACACATATACAGTCAAAACCCGTTTCCTCTCTAGAAATGTTGTTTTGCAAGTGGAAGGCATCTTTGCTGCTTGAAGCATGTGAGCTCTAACTACCAATGTTCACCACGCCCTCGACTGAAGAAACGGTTCCACAGTCATCACTCTGTTGGGTCGGTGCCAAGACGCTGCTTCCGGCCACGCACTGATCTTTTCCAGGAACTTCACCATGATTTCCTTAAACGCTGTCCGTCCATTCAGCTTGTTCAAAAGGCTTTCCCCGAAGATGTGGAAGACATGTCTGTCATTTTTACGTATTGTTACTGTTTAAGTGGGAGAGGGGATCAAGCATTCCTGGATTGTTCTTTTCACCCACTTCGGGTTAAAACGGGTTTAGGGCCCACCATCCGCCTTGATCCCTTCATTTCTTGCAGTTCTTTCCGGACGGAGGAGTGCAAACAAATTGCTTTGAGCCATCGGGCGCGGTGTCGTGGAACCGAATCCCGGGGCGCGGTGTCGTGGACTCAGAGGACTCATGGTGTACCATATCAAGGACACACAGTCCCACTTGTACGGATGCAAATGGGAATCGGCCCCTTGAAGGAGCATGGTAAGTATGGCAACATCTTGGTGAAAAAAGCCACTTATACCAACAGCTTTCAGCTTCTACTGAAACTCCGCAGGTCAGTTTGTGCATTGATGATATTTCCCCCGCAAGAGATTGGTCTGGAAAGCCATCCTTGTACCATCTTGTACCAGGTCCTTCGAGCCATCCTGGAAGAATCTAGTCCTCTACATTCCGCACGGATATCCTTTCATTGGAGCGTCCCGAAGATCAAGCGTGCTCTTCTGCTCCGTTCTCTGGATGTGCAATCCAATGAAAATGGCCTGGCCGGTCGGATGCTTCACCTCCGCCCTGTCCTCATTCCGGCACCAAAACCCATGGCGCCGATGATTCGGAGACCACAAATTCCGTTCCAAGCTGGGATGCATTGATTTCTCCAAGTCATTAGATCTTTTTTTCTGCCTCGTGGGGCTGCCTCCATCAATGGCTGCTTGCCGTAGATCTTGGCGACTAGGCAATGAAAGGACCTCTAAGGTGACGTCTTAGACAAGCCTTACGTTTGCTGCCGTGTCTGTACTGTGTCGAAGGTGGATTTGCAAAATCCAAATCGCAAACTCTAGGTGTTTGTTCTCCAGAAAATCCAAAGGCAAAAGCACCCGGAAGCTGGCCAAATGCATCTTACTCACCATCCCTAATACCAACCTACTTCAACCATGGAGGGTCAAAAACATCAAAAGATTCAAAAGACCCTCACTCACACTCACGCGCCATTGAGTATCAATTTCCACCAGGGGATGGGCGTATCGCCCACTATCCCAAACCCAAGCAGGCTTTGATCGCCGTCTCCCGGTTGCTGGCCGTCTCCCGTCCGGTCTGGGTTCCGTTGCCTTGGCGTGCGGCCAGGTGTGATCTTTGAAGGCCAAGGGCCGGGGCCAAGGCCGTAGCAGCACCTGCTGCAGGTGGAGAAGAGCAGGGGAAAGCTGGAGCCGAAGGACATGCAAAGACCTGCATGGACATGATCATTTCCAATGCAGTTTTGGAGGAGGATTGCAGTTTGAGGCTTATGACACGGAGGCTTGAGGAGATGAAAAGGGGGGCAACACTTGGTCCGTCACCATGCTGCTCTTTTTGAGTCTTGGCATCCATCCTAGATCCATCGGGACTGAAGAAGCATATAGATGGCAACTTGGCTGTTAAGAAGCTCCTTCAGATCACTAGTCCTTTAGCTCCTGAAGCCGCACATCAAACGAACGGCTTCTTCTTGCACAGTGGCGCATGGGCTTCGGCTTCTTCTAAAGCATCCGAAGAAGCTCTTCTGAGGAAGGCAATAAGCAAAACAAACCACTTCCCAACAACAATCCCCCTGAACCTCCTCACCGTACCTCTCTGAAAGTGGTTCACATGCGAAACAACCCGGGCATGTGAGGAAGAATGCCAACACCAGTGGCACCGGTGGGCCGTGAGCGTAGATCGCAGGCAGCTGCATTGTGCAGCTGCACACTGCCTTGCGATCCATCAGGGACTCGAAGAGAGGCAGCAACTCTGGAAGTTGTTGTTGACCCCAAGCCTAGGCTATGGCACTGGGGTGGCCAGGCAGAATGCCAATCTGGCAGCTATATATTTATATATATGATATTAGTATATATCTGTTTAAATACTTATATAAACAACGTATTTGTGTATTGATCTCTCTCTCTCTCTCTGCCGCACCAAACCGGATTATCGAATCTATAGTGCGAAGAACAGGTTCATCTTCAGAAGACGCGGAGTGGCAGAAATGGTTCTTCCCAAACAGAACAGTAGTGTCATAATAGTGGCATAGAGCCTCTTCGAGGCGTATCCCATCAAACAACGGAGTCGAAAAGCACTCTTGAATGACCCATCAATGACCCATCACCCACTGAAATGCTTGAGTTTGACGATCACATCTTGCAGTGGGAGGCTCCCACCACTTCTCCAGGATCTCCTCGCTGCTCGCCATGAAGTCGAAACGGAGGTAGTGGCCTTCCAGCGCTCGGTGCGAGAATCGGTCAACTTCGAGATCTATCCCAAGCAATATAGGCTTGTGCCATACATGGAAGGTCTGGGTATCATGATCTATACCTCTGTGACCGCCGACTGGCCGACCCTATTCCAACCGTCTTTGCTGACGCAACTTGATCCACGCCAAACCCTGGAGAGATCTCGCGTGAAGCCCTGGGTCCGAAGGCAAACCCAATCGGATGTTGCCGTCGGTCCGTGCAATCGGTAGGGTCGGTCCGTCCATCAACAAAGGCGGGTGTGAGGTCGAATAACGTTGGTCTGGGTTGCTTTCTCCAAAGCATGCTGGTCCCTGGGCGCCTTGAACTGCAAAACCCACAGCTTCACTTTAAGGCTTTTTGATAGGATCCTCTGGCCTCGCCTTATCAGCTACTGCAAGTTGGGAGCTGAACTAGTGTTTATAACGGCCCACAATCACTTTTAACATTATGTTCAGAAGCACTGAATCTCCACGTTGAACAAGACCCAAATACCAAGAAGTCCCTTGTTCTTATAGTGCTACACTTTTAACAGTCCGGAACGATCAAGAACCTGCACTTGGATATTGTAAGCATACAAACATATGAAAAGATAATATATATAAAACAACCCGGACACTGTGCATTGAACCTTGAAGGTGCCATGTAAACCAGGACCCGCTACACAAATGTTGCAACACACATAAGTGACAGTTGTTGGCCTGTGCCATTTAAGCCACTTACCACAAGCACCAAACAACTCTGCTTTTCTGATCGGCAATCACATGAACATTCTTCTTGGGCCATTTGTTTGGACCTTTTTGTTTGGGCTCCAAGGGTGGGTCTTGTGTTCGTAGCTTTTCCGATTGTGGGAACCTCTCCCGGGAGCGCGTTTGTCGAACCTCCGTCACGAAGAAGGGCATTCAAACATATGGGCGCCTGTGGGATGAAAAAAACGCACGATGTGGATTGAACAACCTCTTCACATCTATTAAGCTTATTAATGCAATAGTCTAAAACCATTAAATTAAGTAGGTGTTTAATATTTAATATATGGTTAATACATGTTAATACTATGGTCAATAAGTACCATGATACTAGATCATCACTTCGGCCATCTCTCGGCTCCACGTCTTTCCGCTCGCCGAGAGACGATGACGCTGGAAGAAGTGATGTTCGGCCTCGGTGCGCCGCTTGAGGCGAGACGAGGGGCGCCTGACGAACGTTCACGAGCTCCAAGCATGGGATGGTGAAAGAAACCCAGAGGCTCAGGTCTGCTATATTGAACGCTAGGTCCGGTAGTTTGGTTTGGTGACTTTCCAATTCAATTGTTCCATTAGTATCCATTAGTGAATCATTTGTCTGTTTCCAGTGACTGTTGGTTTCGCTCTCTTTAGTAGTGGTTCTCTCACGCTTAAGCTGGGAATACCCACAGCTTCTGTCGAAGCACTATAGCGGACATGCTGAACATAAAAGTGACTGTTGGTTCATAAGCTTCTCTCCCTGCCTGGACCACCCGATTCCCAAAAAAGTGCGACATTTCAAACCGCAAGCACAAGTGCCATGCTGGACCAAACATGCGCTGAACATCGCTGACGTGCTTTTTTTGAGGTGTCCCATTTGCTGCAAATGTCCAGTTCGCAAGTGTCCGCCATATTCCGCGCAAATGTCCGCCATGGATATGTTTGTCGGAATATCCAAAAGTGACCCATCACCCATGGGAGCGCCAAAAGTTGAACCGGAGAGAGTGCTGTGGTTCCGAGTGTGTAAGGTGAAAAAATCCTCATAGTGTCCGGTTCCGCCAGGTGCAGGTCAAGAAGACACGCACACAAATAAACATATCACCACCTTGCTGCTCCAAAAAGTATGTCGTTCGACCTATGGCATTTTTTGCATACGACGGTTTGCTCCACTTAAGAACTCTCTCCCTCTCAAAACCTCTGATTTAGTCACTGGTTGATTTCGCCCCCATTATCTGCACTCGAGTTTTTTTTTGGAGGGGGTTGTTGACTTGTTGCCCCGTTCAACTCTTGGGAGGCACTTTCGAACCACGTTTACTTTATATTGCCTCCCGAAACTGAAAAAAAAAACAACAACACTGTGCAAATTAACACCATGAACACACCAACAACACGCCAAGAACCACCCCGCAATGGAGCCACCGCAGCAAACGTTCTTCCCGTCCCCCTTCATACCCTTCCTTCCCGGTTCCACGCGGCCCACAGCTCGGGTGGCTGCTTCAGTTCCGCCCGGCGGAGCTCACGCTGCAAGACACGCATCACCTGGCGCGGCGCAGGCGCGCAGCACGACGACACAAGGGGAGACGGGTGCCCTGGCGCACGGAGGAGTCGGTGCCCAGCTGATAATGCTGATAGAGGCCACTCCTGTTCAGAAGGTGTTAACCCATATACTGCCTACTTGTCACTCGGTTAGCAACCTGAGATAGACAAAAATGCCAAGGCCTACAGCAGGAGTCTTCTACGCCCTGCTTGGAGCTTTGTCAGCTTGTTGATTGCTTTGTCAACAGCATGTATGAGCGTTCTTTTCATGGGTGGGATGGGCTCGACCGAAAGAAGTGTACCAGTGTACATGGCAACAGCCTTAGCACGGAAAAATACTTGGGAGGTCATTGCCACCTCCCATGGCTTTGATCCTGCGAAACCATGAGACCCCTGGCCGCCGTGGGCGGAACTCGAACGAACGACGTCGGTTGGACTGTTGTGATCTGAGCCCTTCAAGTCTCTTCAGTTTCCGTCCAACTAAGGCATTGGAGGCCTTCCCTTTCCCAGCCAAGGATAAGCATTACTTTAATTTATATTTTCTTTCATATATTCACTTTCATTTGGAGGTCCCTCGCTAGCCAAGGTTCATACTATTAATATGTTTCTTTCCTTTATTTTTCTACATGGCAATATCCTTGGCTAGCGCGGTTATAGCTACATTAAATTCATTGTATCTTTCATCCTCATCGTATGCTGGGCTGGGTGTGTTGCGCTACTGCAAGATAGCACCTTTGTGGGAGAAGTATGTGGAAGGAGGGAATGCACTCCAGCATTGGCCTAATGATTGCTAAGGTCCACAATTCGTTTCTCCAAGTGAGATCTTATGAATTGTTATGACACCTCTCGTGGATCTCTGGGAGGAACTCTAGATTCGACTTGTACAAGGTGTACTAACATACATCCAACTTGCAACCTGCACCCTTGCTTCCCAAACCAGGGCTCGTCACTGCCCCTATCCACATCCAACGTCATCATCCAACAACTCGACAACCGATATCTGCCCTCTATCCAAGGCACAGGTTCGCTGACGTTCCGGCTGGCTGCCAGGTTGATCCCGGGCATCTGCACCAGGACGTTCGTCCGCGTGACGCTGGGCGACACGAGGTCCGCGTCGGAAGCGTCGGAAGCCAAGCAAATGGGTGCTGACCAGTCCCAGCTGCACAAGTCCTGGAAGAAGAATTCCAGGAGCTCAGCCAAGGCCTCACGAAAGCGTCGGGCCTTCTTTTTGTTGGACTTTTCTTGAACAAAAAGCTGGGACGGTAACAAGACAACCAACGCCGGTCCCGAAAACAACGAGGAACGGCATCGGATGCATGATTCGGTGTTCACACTAATCAGCACTTTTCGAATTGTTCTACCTTGTTCTATCATGTTGTATCATGTTCTATTGGTGCAAAAATGATAATGTTAACACTGAACTCGTTTGCTTCTTCGACCTCTTGATCTCAAAGCCAAGTTCGACCCCTAAACAGCTTCAGCGACTCCTCGGGAGGGGCGTCGACTGTCCCTGTGAACTTCAGAACGCTGCCCGGCCCAAAACCCGTCCGGTTTTGGGGAAGCGCTCTGGTACCGAAGGCACTCACTTGGCCTGCCTGTAGCTCGTTCTGGACACATTGGACCAAAAACGCTTATAGGGATACCATCAGCCAAATCCGCGGCTTGGATGCGGCTTTGAATACCAAATTAAAGCCCATTCATCCCCAAGCCAGGCCATCCAGGCCCACCCCGCACTTTTCCAAGGAGTCCGAGAGATCTGCTGACAGGGGATTTCCAAAAAGGACAAGCGAATTACCCAAAATGATAATTAGAGTCAAAATCTGATCCCGATTCCTAATCTTCCTATCATCTCTTCTTCCAAGCTGGCCTATGGAGACTAGTGCCACCTCCATTTTCTTCTCTCACACTTCCATCATCTTCCATCCATCTACATCGCCGTGACATGCGATTTCTGATGTTTTCTGCCGTTCTGCTCTGGAAAAATTCTAGGTCTGAGGTCCCCACTGTGGTCTCGGGATGATTCTGGCAAACCCTGGCCTTGGGGGGGCAGCAACGACGGGAGGGGTGTCCGGCAATGGCACGGGTCAATGCTGCCTGTCAGTGTGGGGGATTCTGCAAACAGCAGGGAAAGCAGTCTTCTAAGTACTGCAGCATCCTCGCAGCAGTCTTCCGAGTGTGATTATGACCAGTTCAGCTGAGCTGCGCAGCAAATCGCCCAGGCAGTGCCATGAAACAGACCGAATAAACTTCCTCGGCAATGAGAGGCTTCGGGCAAACAAACTGCTCAAAGATTGCGTCAAGAGTGACATAATTAGCATGTTGTACCCCTAGAATCTTGAGTAAGTTGGTGCGGCAAAAACGAGTAGGTATCTTTTTTTCTATACGCATCCCCACGCTAAAATACAGCAAATCCACTTGGCAAAGCAATGCAGTGTGCTGAACTCACCGTGCCACACGAGTTCGGCGCTGCAAACGGAGTCCTTTCCCCTGCAGCTGGGAGTCCATAGATGCCCCGCTGTTGTGCCCAATGCTTCACGATCCGCAGCAGGTCTTGAAAGGTCTTCGCGCACGGCACGCCTTGTAGGATCCTGTCCCCCACCTGCCATGAAGGACATCTGGAGAAACAAATGGATGTGTTGTACTGGATTGACCTTCTCTCAATCACATCGGCTCCGATTGCCTTTTCTCATCTCAATCCGAGACAACGCTATTCAATTCAAGCAAAGTGACCACACAGTGCCTTCGACCACTGCCGTTCAGGCGCTGCTTGGCTTCTCCACTTCCAGTGAAATGAAGTCCTATTCCCTGTACAAGTTTCCTGAATTGGCCAGGAGGCCGTCCTAGAACCACAAAATCTGTACAATGAACCCATGAACTTCTCCTTTCCCAGCGAGCGTCAAGTTGCTTGAGGCTGCCTGGAATTCTCCACGTCGGTCACTGGATGTTCCGAAATCAAAATTCAGCACAAAATTCAGCACATGCTGCATGCTGATGGAACGAGAACCTGAGTGCTGCAGCCTGGGATTCCAGTGACCCAAAAAAGGTCGGGAGAGTAAACCTGTTCCACCATCGAGTCTGTTGCTCGGAGATGGGCGGAGATCCCAGCTTGGATCTGGCCAGGCCGGTGGGTTATATCACCCCAGCCGCCGTTCGACACCCCACGCCGTTCGTTGGCTCAAACGATTGATTGACCAACTGAAAAATCAAACCCCAAATCTTTGAGCCCGGCGTTGAGGGAGTCTGCGCCATCGGAAATTCCCTCCACGGGGTCCAAACCCGCCATCTGCCACCGCAAATCCCTCTTAAAGGGGATGTGTGGCAGTACTGCCCCCATGCTGAAAGCGACCATTTCGGGGTTTGGCTGGGTGCGCATTCCAAACCCAAATGATCTGCATCTGTCGATTCTGTTGATGGAAGAACTCCTGCACCAGCCCTCAAAGCAACGATTTGGATCTCTCCATAAGGTCGATCTACCCCCATCTACCTGGGTCACAACTGCTTTCTTCCTTCAACAGTTAATCATCTAGAAATCTGGGATCCTCATGACCTTCGGTCTCACACTCGTGTGTCATAGCTCTCTGCCGCTTGCCCCGACGCCGATGAAGAGGCGGCAGTTGCGCCCGATGAAGAGGCTGCAGTGGAGGTTCCGCGGTTCGGGTGGTCGACGTCGACGTCCCTCTGGTTTCGAAGCTTGTCCTTCCAGGTTTGGGGGTCATTCTTTTGCTGGATTTCCGGGGATTGGCTTAAGGTCCCGAAAAGGTTTGGTGAGTGAAGACTATAGAGAGGAAGAGTTGAAGAAAAACATGGAATTGGACATTGAGTGAATAAGTCCGGATATCATGGGATATCTAAATAAGAACAGGAGCCTCTCGTGCATCTTGTCCAGCTGCTTTATCGTTGATTCTAGCTCCTTCTATTATTGCACTTGTGTGTTTAATATTCTCTATATATTCGCTTGAATGACAGACTCTGAATAGTAATAGAAAGAGGTAAGCAACACATAGAACATCTACCGGGCCAAAGAATACGACGAATGTGTGAACAAATTACTATATCAAACCATAGGTCAACGGCGGATTCGGAAACTAGAAGGAGCGCGGATTCGGAAACTAGAACGGGTCTGAATCGGATAGTTTCTGAATCGGGTCTAACACAAACATTTCATTAGATCCCCACCCCACCCCACCCCCAGTTTCTGAATCGGATAGTTTCTCAATCGGGTGAGTT
The DNA here is from genome assembly GCA_963970005.1 of Durusdinium trenchii. Classification (NCBI taxonomy): domain Eukaryota; class Dinophyceae; order Suessiales; family Symbiodiniaceae; genus Durusdinium; species Durusdinium trenchii. The sequence continues at coordinate 2,246,859 of CAXAMN010021361.1, forward strand.
TCTGAATCGGGGCACTCTGTAGTTTCTGAATCGTAGTTTCTGAATCGGAGCTAGTTTCTGAACCGTCTTCTGTTCTAGAACAATATAGTTACCGTAAGAGAGCAGGAAAATGGTCGTAACAAAGCACCACTGGACCGCAGGAAACATTGAATAAGAAATATTAAGTAACTAACTAGACCAGTAACGGGAGAGCAGCTGGCCAAAAAGGGTAGGGGAACCAGCTAAGACTAAGAAGGGGAAGCATTTAAAACGGTTGGCAGGCCTTGAACAAATATAAATTACTTCCTGGGTACGGCTTGGAACCATGAACAAACAGGAAAAGCAAAATGAGAGATCGGACAAGGCAACATCTATAGCAAGAACATGCTGAATAATAACATGAGAAGCCAACACAACTGGAACAAACTACATAATCAAACGGAACAACAAACTGAACAAAAGGGGAAGCAGCAATCAAAATTGCCACAGGTCAGCAATGTGATTCAGAATATTCTAGATTCTAGTCTAGACGTTTTGACCAACCAGCTCTTGTCTTGCACGTGCACTTTCCTGTTCTTCAAATCATCCTCCATTTCTTCAGTTCTTCTTATTCTTAAAGAAAATGTTCTTGATCCAAGAGCCTTTGTTCTTGCTGAGCTCTTTCTAACCAAACACACACATCAAACACTACTAAGAAGCAGTTAAAACAAAACACATTCCCTCTATATAATTTAGTTGTTCGCTGCACATATGGTGTATACTCTATATAGCTCTGTCAATATATGGGCATTAGCAAATCCCCTTTTCTGGAGTCAGGTGCCTTGAATCTTAGAATAGGTATCGTCTAAATGATTTGCTCTTCTTGGGATCTTCGTTTAAACGATTTGCTTCTGCAGTCACAGTCAACCGACGTCCTCTTCAAAAACCCTCAGGATCTCTTCATATCCGCCCCAACGCTGTTGGCACCTGGCTTGTGTCTGGCTGGTGAAAAGGCTTCTTTTGGTCTTGAACATGGACAGAAACAGTAGATAGTATGATAGGACAGAAACTCACAAACAGGCTTACAATCCCCGTGACGGGTATAAGTATACTCATTAATATCGTGGGGCCACTTGCTCTAAACCTAGAGACTGCGAATAGAAACCCGCTAATAAAGGAGAAAACCATCACCAAAGAGCGCCTGTTTGTTGTTTCTACCAGGTGTTGATGGTGTTCTACTTGTTTTGGGTTGTTCTCTATACCTGTCTGTTCTATACCAAGGAAGTTCACATCGACTCCTCGCCTGAGCGCCAGCTCTTCCGCAGTTTCACCTCGTCGGCTCTTGGCCTCACGCCACGCGCCCAAGAGGAGCAGCGCTTTGACCACGGCGGTCTTGTTCTGGCGAACGGCCACGTGGAGAGGATAGCTTTTACCAAACCAGGAGGCCTTAGCCTCATTGATGTGCCTTAGTCTCGAACAAGGGTCACGGCGCTCTCAGCCAATGTACGGGTTGCTTGTTGTATTTAAGCGTTCATCCCATGCCGTCTCACGTGCGGTAACGCTTGCAGGGTTTTGAAGGCCTTGTTGGATTTCCGCACCTTTGCTTTGAATAAAGAATGTACAGTAATATACAGTAGTGCGGTCAGGAAGGATGTGTTGATATTTTTTGAGTGTTTCCGCGACCTCCACATTTTATGGAACTTCTCGGCTTCCACAGAACCTCGGCCAAAACTGCGGCCAAAACGGAGGCTCATGACCGTTGATTTCGGTGCCTTTCAAGGCACCTGCAGTTTCTAACGGTGGGCTGCAGCGGTCGGCGACTTCCCCGTGGAATCCAACATTTAAGTGCCTGCGTTGCGCGTACCGTGGACCCCAAAAGTACAGCGTCACCGTTTCTCTCGTGGTGTCTTAGGACCCAAACAAGGGTCATGGCACTCGCTCCGCCAGTGTGATTCAGGGTTGCTTTTGCTGCTAATTGTAAAGGCATGTATATATCCGAATCCTGCGGCATCGGTTTCGTTTCGACTCTTGTGTGCTTGGTACGCGTGCTGGCCGATACACTGGGAAAACCCAGCGATTCGCATCTGTTCAATTCTTCCGCCTTGGCTTGCAGAGCTGACGCTGGTTTTCGCTGGTTGCTGGCCTGAGGTTGCTGGACCTTCACAAACATATTAAACATATTCATTGAAGACATCATTGCCCCCTTTCTCTCGCATGGGCGGCGAGGGAGCCGAGCACCTCAAACACCACGACGAACACGTCCTAACGAAATGCTGGGCTTATGTCTTATTTGAAGCATGGGCGGTTTGCCACTTGCAGTATGCCTGCAGGATCCAAAAGGTGTAAAATCCTTGTGTCAAACACAATTGTCTTTTGAGAGGGATTGCAGGTGTTTTTTTCATGCTAACATTATTTATGTTTTCCAAGTTTGGTAGGATTTGTGCTCTTTTGTGGGTTCTGAAGGGTTTGTTTGTATGGTTCCAGCATTGAGCAGCAAGAACTATCAACGGTCCGGATTGGGACGGTTTGCTTGTCGGAAGTGTTGCTACGGTCAGGATTTGCAGGTTCCAACATGGGATCGACTAGTTCAGCAAGTTCGGATACAAGTGGTTCTTTTAAACAAGTCTTGGGAAACTGCATGAATTATAACCAAGTGGAGTTTGCAGGTATTGGAACAGGTTGTTGAACAGTACACTCTCCTGGATGGATATCATTGATTTTCATGGGAAATCCGCCCATGGCTGCATACAGCATGTAAGAGGGCTAAGCGCGGTCAATGAGTGACAACATGCTTCAGTAGTCTTCAATATATAGCAACTTCATTAATGTGTTGCGACAGGACCTGGATTCAGTTTGGGAGGGGAGTACAACATTCTACATCACAGGTTGCTCAATGTCTTCAAAGCGGATAAGGTTCAAAGCAATAGAGGATCTGGATGATCTGGTGGTTCACTCACAAGCCACGATCGGTGGAAGAACAAAGCCCCAGTTCTAACCAAAGGATCAACTTCCTCTTTGGCTTGTTTGCTTGGGGGGTCCAGGACATCATGGCTCAAAGAAATCGTTGGAAGCTTTCCCAAGGTGCATGAAACCATTGGCATCCAAGAAATGTGTCACAATCATCTTCCGCTGTGTCTCACGGGCACCCATGCTCTTCCCGTGAGATAGGCTGGTTCCGGTGCTGGCGCGTGTGGATGCAAAGGAGTCCGCACGAGAGAGCTCGTGATCGGAGAAGTTGCCACCAGGACCTTGAGCTGGTGTCTGGTCCAGTTCGACCAGCAAATCAAGGATCAGCAGGGAACAAGGATTTGATGGTTTGACTGATTGCAAGGTATAAAGTCCAGAAGAATGTGACCGGTGAACATTTCAAACGACAAGTGGATGTTCGTCCTCGAGAATTCCCCATTCAGCTCCACCAACAGCTAACAACAACAACAACAACAACATCAACAACATCAACATCACCCTTCAGTTCCAGGGGACAGCGATTCAGGACTTGCACGTCCGTGGCGAAATGCACCGAGCTTTTAGGCTTTAGCGGAAGCTGCTTCGAGCACTCCAAGCCTTGGACACTGATCACCTAAACCGCACAATTAGCTGTTGATTAATTAACAAGCTGTCAGAATGGCTTTATGTATATATATATTATATATGTATATCCATACTAGTGGTTTACTAATCAACAGTTTGCTATATCCCACAAACCTATGGATCCGCTGCGGAAATCTTCAAAAGGATTCACAAGTTCCTTTGGCAATTCTCACGACCAAATTCTGGGTGTTTGTCTCAAACCAAGGGCTTCCGATTGATGATCGAACAAAAACAAGCATCTCAAGTAATTACACCAAGAAGCTGTCTTTGTTCGTCGCCGTGCGGCTTCTCCAATTGGAGAACATCTTCTGCTTATTTGGGGATACCAATTTCAACGCTCGGCCTTCTGCAGTCTGAGCCAAAATGGACCCGTCAATCAATGACTAACTTGAGACGCTGACAAACCTGGCATCAAACAAGCTGCAGCCGTGGCCCAAATAACGGAGACTTGATGTTTGTCCAATCTGTGATGTCACAGGCAAATGCAGTCCAATCCTAAACGCCTATAGATGCCGATAGCAACATGGCAAAAAGTCTCATCAAAAACATGAACTACCGCACCTCCAGAAAAGGGACATCCTATGTCAAGAGCAAACTCTCTCTCTCTCTACTTGCTTTTTTGGGTTTCACATTGAGCAACCGCTCTAGCATTCCGTCGGAGAAGCGATGGCTGAACAAGTGGGATGGCTGAGGCAAAGCTAGTGGCCGTCAAGCGAGCAACAAGTCGATCTAGATTTAGCTAATATTGATGATTTGGCACGAATCCCACTCAAAATCTGAACATATATGTAGTTATACACACACATATATATATATATAATTATATATACACATATGTGTTCAAATTAATTTGCATGTGCGTGGTTGGTTAAACATCATGCTCTGATACGTACATAATGAACACAATGTCTAATTATGGGAAAAGCTGAAGGTCATCCTCCAAATCTCAGAAGTGGGTGGCTAATAGTGAGATGTCATGTCATGTCATGGGGGGGATGCTCAATGTATCTCAATGGTGACTGTTGATGAATAAAAACCACTTCATTCTAAGGCAATAGAGGACGCTACATGATGCTACTAGGGCTCCTGGCCGTACTACTAGGAGCAAGGACGCTACTAGGAGCCATTCTTCTTCCTCTCGTCACCTCGCGCCTCAAGGCCGTGGAGCGCTGCCATGGAGGGCACGGTGGTGTCGCTGGGCAAGCCGCGTTGCTCCTCTCAAGCGCAGTGTGCACGTGGGGGTGACTCAAATTTTGTGGGGTTGTAGGGTGACACAGACTACCCAGGGTGTGTTCCATCACTTATGTCACGGACTGCTCGGGTTCGTGCCACTACCACACCCCCTTGATAGAGCACTGCTTCACGAAATATGACCTATATAATTACAAACAATATATATCCTTCAGGAAACCAACCAACATACACCCAAGAGAGCCAAAAAATATCTTGTCAAAACCTCAATATTTCCCAGTAAGACCAAGGTTGTTCCGTGTCACATGATGACTTGCACATCTTTGTTCACTCAAAATGAGCCGTCAGCGATGGGCCCATGCCACTACCCCACCTTTTTCCTATCGTTCTCCCAAGTGCACTTTCCAACTTTTGGGCATGCTCCACACTTCTGCCCCACCAAATCCTAACACCCCATCGAAATCCTAACAAACTCCCACCAAAGTCTCCAAAACCATCCCAAATCCAACCTTTTCCAAAGTGCGGGGATGCACACACCAGATATCCAATTACCAAAAAGGACCTGCCAAGAACCCGCTTTCTTTTCCTAGAGGGAATCCTAAGATGGCAAGCCGACAGCTGAAACAAAGGTGGCCTCTCGAGCCAGGAGCTGAAGATCAGAAGCGTCATCTTCCCATCAAACACACACATGTTTTACCACCATTGTCCCTTGACATGGCTTCAAGGGACGTTTAAAGGTTTTTCCATGAACAAGCACAATATGCGCGTCTGAGACAGTAGTTCACAGCCTAAGAACAACTGAACAGCTCCGTGTGAGCTTTGGTGTTGATTGGTTGAGATGCGAGTGTGAGTGCGTGGATCAACAGCATCAAAATGACCTTTCAGCTCACCGTTCTCGGAGGTCATTTTGCACTGAAGCAATTCAAATTGCATGTACAAGTTGGTACGACACCTGCTTGGGAAAGCTATTTGGTCCATGGTATTCCAAGTATGGAAGAGTGACCGATGTGGTGAGCGATGTGACCGATGTGGTGAGCAAACAGCATGAGTTAAACATGCGAAAAAATTCGGGTGGAAACTTGACGGGAACAAACGCCCTATAAGTAAGTGGTGGGGTTATGATAGCCAATATAAGTCCCGCATGCACTTCCGCTCTCAAATTCCATCCACTGTGATGACTAAACTATAGTATCACATAGTATCACATCCTCCTCCCACCTCTCCCTTTTTGCCGCACCTTCGCCAAAAAGAGCTGCACCCAGCGTTCGCCTTTCATGAAACGCAGCCCTGGAGCATCCAAGGAGCCCTGGGATCGACAAGGCGCCACAGCAGCTTGACTGGAAGCCTGGCAATTCTCGGGCCAGGCAACACGGTTCAGCCAAAGGTAATGTAGACTCTTGAAAAAGGCCCCCCCATTGAAGAGGTGCTAGGATGCAAAATGGGGTGTGCGTTAAAAGTCTACATGACCTGTCCGAAGCTGCCATCACCGAAAAGCTCCCCTTCGACCGGACCCGGACTGCGATCACAATCGCTTGGCATGAACATTGGGAGATCCGATGATCCAATATACATTCGAATGGAGATGAAAGGCACAGCGAGCAGAAGTTCCAACATGACAAATGACTAATATTGTTACGGTGATAGTGATCTATATATAGGTATAGTTATATTAGCACAATTGTTGTGCATGTATCCTATGGTTCAGTCACACTTCCACCGGCTTGGGGACCACCCCTTCACTACGAACATCTACGAAGAACAGCCGACCCCGGACACGACCCCGGCCAGGACCATCAGCCTGTGATGGCCCTCTGCCATTGTATGCTTGAAAAAGCACCCCCATTTGATTCAACTAGTATGGCCATATATGGCCACGTATCCAGAGTCTCCCAGGGGTCAATCTGGATCCTTTCAAGACCTTTTTGGACCCAAGCCGAAGCTGCTCTTGGCATCTCTCGGCCTGAAGCCTCTGCTGCAAGAGCTCCAGGAACGGACCAAAGGGACCGATGGAGGACGTCTCTGGCAGCACCTGAGGTCAGTCCCGAGCGTCGGACTCGGAGGGGTCGGAGTGGATGAACCGAAGTTCCCGATGTTGGAAGCGATCAATGGCGATCAACCGTTGGGTTTGAGGTCGCCCTCAAAATCGAAAAGTAATAATTATGTATGTTTTGTTGTAGGTAATGTGAGTGAATCCTGCCTTGAATGGCCATAGGCCAAACACAAGAAATTGCTCATCATGGTCTGTCAATTCCGCTTGGAGGGCTGCTTGCAGGCTATTTGCGGAGTGGACGTCGTGCCCAACTTTTCTGCATTATCTCCATTCTGGTCCTCTGGTTAGGTCGGCATTGGGCCAACATGATGATATGTCATTTGGTCTTTTTGCCTGTCACGCTTGCCGTCTCACATGCTATCATACAGTAACTGCTGGTCAAACTATGTACTGTAAAAAAGATATTATGATATTATATTATAAGTACGACAATGTACAAAGGCTGTCGAATGAGTTTGTGTTTCTCAGCACAAAGTGGGACACTACAAGTCATTGAGCCAGATCGATAGGTCCCTTCCAATCAGGTCCTGCCGATGAGCTAACGTTGCCACAGTGAAACCCACTGAATTATAAAGAGTCAGCAATCCGATTCTTCAACATTTCTGCATGCTCTTGCCAAACCCCCAACAAACAACTCATTCATGAACTAAATTCACCACAACTTTCTTCCCCACACCACCATCCCTACAGGAAGGCTTGTAGATCAAAAACTGCTGAGCAACCTCTGTTGAAGGAGTCTCGGTTTAAACTCAAACTGTTTTCAATTTTGTTGGTGTTTTGACCATTCAGATTCAATCTCCTCCCTTTTCAACACATGTCTTCACCTTTGACCTTCGTCCAAAATCGGGAGTCCAGTCACTGGATCCCCCCGCCCTGCTGCCCATCATCACCGCAAGATGGGCAAGGTATCATTTTGGGAACCTTCAGTTTCCCAAAAAATCGAGGAACCAAATCATTCGTGCGAGCGCTTCTTCAAGGAAGCTTCCCCCGCCGTCCTGTCGAGTTTCCTTGAAGAAGCGCAAGCTATCCTGCGTCCTAGGTAGTAGCTTACTTGCAGCTAGCAGCTACCTCTCCCTCCTAGCGGGCTACCCCCCCAGGAGGAAAAACAACAACATCTTTCTGTCCACCCCTCCCCCAGACTCAACGAAGCACCAACCTTGACCGATGCCGTCTTGTGCCGTCAAGGCACATAGACCACGTCCAGCTCCGCGTGCCGCACCTGGGCACCCAGCTGGAAGGCCCCCGAGCGCCGCAGGCCGCCAGGCGTGCCAGGCGATACCAAGCCCAGCTGCTCCGCGCAGGTGCGGCAAAGTGCCAAAAGCTCCTGGGTGGCAGGACACAAGTTACAGACCTGTGAGCTGGCCTGATCAGGTAAGGGATGGTAAGGGGTTACAAACATAAGTTACTGTTCAATCACAAGATCTCAAGAGAGGTAAGGGGTGTAAGAAATCTGCAGAAGATTGACCTGTCTTCAGAGTTGGCCTAATGGTTTAGAGCTGCAAAGGGTACTTTGACGTGGCTTTAATTGATCGTTCTGGTGCAAACTGGACTCTTGTTCTAGAACAATGGTGAGGGTGTGATGGACCCATTGATAGTGGATACATGATGATACATGTGGATACCGGTTCTCTGATGCACTTTTGAATCTACTTACTTGGTGGTCACTCTGCAACCTGCAGGTCACTCGAACCGTGGGTGAAAGTCTGCGGTTCAGGTCTGCCACGGAAGAACGAAGCCCCAACCTTGAAGAGCCTTGGAGAACTCAGCGTGCCTTGCACAAAAAAAGGTTGTGTAGTGAAACTAAACAATGGAGAGCCAGGAGGTTTGGAGGGTGCAGCACGCTGCTGAAGACTCTAGGAGTCTGGATCCTCTTTCCCGCTCGAGCGGCGATGGCCCGGGTACCATACCATCGGCACAGTCTGACTGCCACATCACCATTCATTGGAGTGCTGGGAACGTCACGTCGAATAAATTGAAAACCAATGCTTTGTGAGTAGTTGTATGGAATCAAACTCAAGCCGAAGACCATACTGCCGGCAAGCCAGCATATAATACTTCCCAGTGAGCCTGTGGATCACAACATTGATCCAAGAACCTGCATGCGGTTGAAAGGCTTCTCACATGTCAGACCATCCAAAAATTGACTGCCATGGGGCCATACCGCACACTGTAATGCTGATGTTTGCTCACATATTCAAGCAAGTGCCCGAAACGGAGCTTTTTCGCAAAGCATGCGGTCACTCACTGAAGATCGCGACCGGAATGTGGGCTTATCCGACTGTCCAGTTCCGTGGGTTGAGTGGGACCCGTAGGATACGCGAACATCATCTTCGGCAATCCCAGTCTAAGCGGATAAAACTCGACCGAGGAGGATATGCAACTGGCCCCACTCAAGTTGCCAGTTTATCTACCAGGCACCATCCCCTGAGCTGCCAGAACCTTGAGTGGCACCCTACCAGTATTAGGATGCAATAGGAAACTCGAGGATTGCCATAGACAAGTGTATAAGTAAATATATATACTATACGTAAATAATTGTAAATATCATTGTTTTTGAGTGAGCCTCGAAAACCATTCTCGAGGAAATACCATGCAACAAAGGGAGAACACAAATTTTCAGGGGAGGAAATAGGTGCAAAATGAAAACCATGTGGTGTTCCACCTCTTCTCTGTCACAACGATGCAAGGGGAAGAATTGGTTCAAACTACGTGTTTCCGCCTCTGGACTCAGGAAGCAGCTGTCCTCCTCAATGGCATTTACCTCAGCTTCTTCTTCAGGTTGTGGATGAAGCTCTGCCAGCGTGCGCTGCACATGCTCTTCTGGAAGGTCATCTGCCATGGTGAAGAAATGAGCGCAGCTAAACACCACCTGACTGTTCTGGGCTCCATCTGTGCTTCTGCCTAGTAGCAACCCTTCAGAAGATTGTTGCGGCAATGCTAGGGGTTACAATTCAATTCTTTCCCTACATGAGGACGAACTGACTGAAATGATTGCATGAAAGAATTGTTGATTTGCCTGTGCATTTCCTTGAACCTTGAAACAAACTGCGGCAATAACACATACACACACACCTCGCCCAAACTAGCAACGAGGGCAAAAACCAACTTTCTGTTGAAGGTGTGCATATATGTGCATATCCTTTTTTTGCTGCAGTGAGCACCGATGAGCCGACGATGTTTTTCTCTGTCTGGATGGGTTAGTGGTGCCAACTTCCTGCATCGTGCCAGTCAAGTGGACTGGCTGACATTTGGAGATCATTTGGCCATATTGCACTACGGATTTCAGTTGATATGTTCAACCAAAACCCCATAAGGCACCACCAGTCAAACAATGGAGGCCCCCTCACCCCCCCAAACATCCCTAAAGACCAAAACGGCCTACAATCCAGGCCCTCCCGGCGCATTGCACTGGTCGGTCATAGAGGGTCTTGATGGACTGAGGCCGCCGGAGCCGCGGAGCCGCTGGTGGAGGGTCTAGAGCTGGTGCAGTGGCTAGACTCAGGAGTTTACGCTGGAGCTGGAGGTCTGCAGGACGCATGTAAGACATAGCGTGACATACTGCAACCCTTTTAAATTTCACAGGACAACTTCTGCAGACCACCTCTGCTAATATAAATGCGGAATGCACGTAAATATGACCTGAACCTTTGAACAAACACAAAAACAACAAAAACCACCATACACAGCCAAGTACTTTGGGTTGCCTCATTTGAGAGGCAGGTCATTTAGGGACTATGCCGACTGCAGAGACATTCACCACCACCTTGCCTGACCCCCATGCATCAATTCGCCCACCCACTCGCACTTTCGGCACCGTCACGAATTCCCTCGTGATTGGCATGCGATCGACCGGCACCGGTGCCTCCTGGAAACTGCCTTTGTCCCGGATCAAAATCCTGGAGACTCCCAAAGCCCCGATGGTATTATGGTATGTAATTACATGCGTAGATGGGGGGCCACAAGTATGATAGCAATTACGTATGAACCAAACAATGAACACAAGCTGTAGAACCCTGGGTCATAGCATCCTTCCTTAGACCGGATGGATCGAGTGCAATTCCTTCGCCAGGAGACGGCCACAGGTCCAAAGTGGGACTGGCCCTCCCCATTGATGCCAGCCTCAAAGGAAGGGAAGAAAAGGAAAACGCAGCAGCTGAGCTCTAGAACTCAAGAATTTTGGACACGTTGCGTGTATCGTAAGCACACCGCTACTTCCATATTTGTTTTCCACTCGGTTCTTGCTGGTCTTGTTTTTTGGAGGTTTGTATTCAGAATCGATTTGAGCATGCTTTATCGAAGTCTTATCCAGTCTTGCCTTGCTGTTGAATCCAGGTCGTTACGCTCTGATCCGGGTGATATTCTGGGTGACGCTCGAATTGTATTGCCTTCGTACACTCACTAATGAAGGCCTCAGCGGGGAAGATTTGGAACATCACCTAGTATCTTGAGTGAGTGTGCTGTGCTGCCGCTCTGTCACTCTCCCTCTCCCTTTCCCTCTCCCTCCCTCTCTCTCTCTCTCTCGTCTCTCTCTCTCTCTCTCTCCTCCCTCTCTCCTCTCTCTCTTCTCTCTCTCTCTCACTCTCTCTCGCTTCTCTCTCTGCTCTCTCTCTCCTCTCTCACACTCTCTCTCCTCTCTCCCTCTCTCCCTCTCTCCCTCTCTCCCTCTCTCTCTCTCTCTCCTCTCTCTCCTCTCTCTCCTCTCTCTCCTCTCTCTCTCTCTCTCTCTCCTTCTCTCTCTCTCTCTCTCCTTCTCTCTCTCCCTCGCTCTCTCTCTCTCTCTCGCTCTCCTCTCTCTCTCCTCTCTCTCTCCTCTCTCTCTCTCTCTCCTCTCTCTCTCTTCTCTCTCTCTCCTCTCTCTCTCCTCTCTCTCTCCTCTCTCTCTC
>CAXAMN010021361.1:2258631-2271426 GCA_963970005.1 Durusdinium trenchii
CCTCTCTCTCTCCTCTCTCTCTCCTCTCTCTCTCTCTCGCTCTCTCTCGCTCTCTCTCTCTCCCTCCCTCTCTCTCCCTCTCTCTCCCTCTCTCTCCTCTCTCTCGCTCTCGCTCTCTCCCTCTCCCTCTCTCTCCTCTCCCTCGCTCTCGATCTCTCTCTCTCTCTCTCTCTCCCTTTCTCTCCCTCCCTCTCTCCCTCCCCCTCTCCCTCTTTCTCTTTATTTTCCATTGTGGGAGTGCTGGGCATGGACAACATAATGAAAAGAGGGTAGTACGAGGGAGTGGGAGTGGTGCTTCGAACATCATGCTGGTTATGATCTGTATGTAGTGCTTGACTGATCGCGTACACAAAAGTCTTGAGAAAGATCGCCCGTCATCTGGGCCACCCCGCCACACGACAATGCAGGGTCAAACCAGGCAGGCAGCGGTTGCAGCCTTTGAACATGACTTGCGGTTTCAAAGAGAAAAAAACGACTGGCTTGAGGGGAAGGTCACCTTGCAAAGGGTCACTGCGATTGATTCTCCTTTCAGTGGGTCGGAGCGAGTGTGATGATATACATATAGTATATATAAATATATATATATATGTGTGTGAAACCTTTTTTAGGCCCTCGCAGTCTTTTCACTAGGCTTTGAAACCCATGTTGCCCAGAAAATGCTTAATTGCATGCTCCACTTGCAAGGAATGGGATACTCAGCCGAGCAGGATTGTGCCTATGGGAACTGTGTGGGAATGCCTGGTGGCTTTCAGATGCATCAACATCCGGCATTTAAGTATTTGGGCATCTCTAAAGCTAAGGGATGCCCAAAACCTGTATAATCCGACTCACCAGCTTTCATCTGCAGCATATTTGTACTGTTCACATTTATACAGTATAACAAACTACTTACATCGTATATAAAAATGCACACTTACATACTTGTCAATTGCCGGCGGGAGCCCTTGAACTGACAATGCAAAGGACCATGTGTCGGTGCTGTTTCGCGTGGCATTTGCAACCCATCAATCAGCACATGTCTGCGTGTGGTTACAGGGGTTGGGGCACCTGAGTAGATCACTTCACTGCTCATTGTTTTGTTATTTTTTCACGGAGTGTTCAGTAGAATTGCAGTAATGACATATTAATATACTCGCTCTAGATTCGCTCTAGTATATATATATATGTAGCAACCTGCCCGAATCATTTGTTTCAAGGCCTTGCATGTGTCCAAACAATTCCAACTACATGACTGCTGATCTTTCATACGCTGCTCAGCTATATATGTATATATATATACAAGAAAAAGACGATGCAATCATGCTCAAAACTCATGATATGGAGGATGGCTTCGATATGTTTCAATGCCTGATACACATCCACATCCAGAACTTGACAAACATCCTACTCATTCTCTCCGGAACCCATCAAAATCATCAAACGGACTGGGGGGGCCCGAGCGAACGGTTCGTGCTCCATGGACTTTGGCTTCTTTGATGGAGTTCTTGGACTGGCCGTTGAGGCAGCGGATGCACCCCACTGGACGACACGGCGGGACGGCGTCTCGGTTCCGACGACGTTCGAGGGATGCACCAGCCCGGACCGAGACCGTTTGGGGACAGATTTGTCATCCAAGAGGAACCCCAGAGTTAGTTTGTCCTCAAAAGAGCATTGAACAATACCAAGTTTAAACACCTTCATGGGCATGAATGGTGGAAACACCCAGAAAGACCCGCCGTTTGGAACAACCAACATTGGCGACGATTTGACAAATACATGCGGGAAGTCTAATGCTGGTCTCTGGGACTCCGGGTATGCTAAATCAAACCTTTGAAGGCTACGTACTATCCGTTGCTGTATGCCGCATGCCTTGACTCAAATGCTTATAACATCTTATAACCAGGAAGCATGATGGCCATGAGCTAGCGTTGGATAACGATACATTCACACCCCAACAACGAAGACACTTTATTCAGTAAGCAAAATTGCAGCAAACCATGAGTAAAATGCATGAGGGGCATCTGTCGCTGTTTTGGAAATGGATTTTCCACCCCATGGGTTTTGTCCTCTACCTTTGTTCACAAAAATGCTCGCATCTGTCAGCACATTTGCGGCAAGAAGTTGAACCAGTCGTTCAATCGCCAATCCAACGCTGGGAGTGTCAGAAGCATTGCAACCTGGTGCTGTGTGATGGGGATGGGGCGTTTCTGAAGTGTCACAGTTCAACGTGCCAGCCGAAGAACCAAAGTAGCTCTGGCGTCTTCTAAAGTTTAGGTCTGCTGCTGTGACTTTGAGTATTGCTACTTTGTGTCTTTGCTGCTTGTGTTGTGCAAGTTCCCTTTTGTAAGTCGTGAAGGATTTTGTGATTCGGAATGCCTCTTGAACTGTCTCGTGCATCTCTCAATTCCATGCCTAAGTGGGTTCCCCAGATCGCTTCAGTAAGCTTCCCCAGCTGATCCCAGCCAGATTTTAACAGGATAGGATCGGCCGCATGTGTGAGCTGCCAGCAGCTGCAAACTGTTGATTTGTCCCAAACGTGTGTCATTGAAATTTTGGGCTCAACTTTTGCATACTGCTCACAGCTGCAGCAACTCAGCCTTCCCCGAAATTTACGAATCATCACCCTGGTCGGACAAAACACATCGACAGCAACCCCCGGTCAAACAGGAATCAACATCATCAACATCTCCTGCTGTACAAAAAAGACTTAATGCGGAATCACATAGGAATGGCTGTATCGCACCTTCAGAAAAACAATCGACTCTCCTGGTAAGAAGGAAACTCTAGCACTGGACTCGCCATAATTAGGATTCCACCCTCACAGCCCGATAGATCGTGGGCATATATATCCATTTAGGCAGCTATACACTTCTTAGTATATGTATTGGAATATATGCAAAATCCAAACTGGCCAAACAAAGTACAACGTGTTCCCCAAAATCGCACGCTTGGACGCCCTGCGGAGAACTCCCGATCCACGGACCTGAAAGCACAGGAGCGTTTCCCAATGCAAATGGTTCCCAGTAGTTCTCATGATCGTCCATGCCTGCGTGTTGGCCCTTCCCCACATTAGTTTTGCGTCCTTGGACGTCAAAAAGGATTGTATGGGCAGTCACTTAGCTTATCCCCTTTCTTCTTGCTTCAAAGGTGCAGTGGGACAAGGTTACCATGTGACGGACTCCTACTAAAGCTAAACCCAGGGTGCCTACAGTAGCTGGTTCCGGTTGAGCCATGGGTCTACGCCAAGAAATAGAGTGAGTTGTTCAATGCTTTTCATGTGCTCGGCGGTTCTCATTTTTGGGATGTATATAAACTGCCGGTGAGCCGGGCTTCAAATCCAAGAAACATTTGCGAGCTCAGGCAAAACACATGGGCAGGTGAAACTCAGTTGTCCATGAACAGCACCCCCCTGAGCCTGAAAGACAAAAGAGACAGGGTCCGTCTCAATTCAGGACTCCACACTCACATATATATATATATATACATACATACATACATACATACATACACATATACATACAGTACACATATACATATATTAGACCTTCAAATGTTGGCATTCCGTGGCATTCTAGCATCGTACCGCCATGCCTACCGTTGCTGCACTTCATTAAGACATCCAAAGCATGCCAATGCACGCCATACACGCGACGCTGTCAAGCTTGGAGCAAGTTTGGAAGAATCAACAAGTCCTAGCCTCCATCATCTACAAAACGATTCCAATCATCCACCCCAAAAATCTTGAATGTGTCCCAGTCCCATCAAACCAGTGGACAAAGGTGGTTGCAAAAGGTCTTGATTAAAGTACTGTACAGTAACTCGAAATCAACAACAACGTTCAGTGGGCGCATCTGGGCCAAAACCTCACACAACTGTCTCCCAGATCGGCCAGTGGTCAAGCCCTTCGCACACACCCCTCGTGCTGTATGGCCTGTATAGCTGTCCCTTGACACCTAGACTAGATTTGATAAGGAACCACTGGGAAACACAATGCCCGGCCAGCTATTCTTTCCTCAATCTTATCCCACGTTCATGGCCAAGTAATTCTTTCTACTGTCCTGATCGTCATAAACATTCAGGACAATAATGTATCAGCTCAATGTGTCCTGAACTTGCAAGGCCAGGATGTTTCCATGTTCCTGATGTTTGGGGTCTCAGCGTAGGCGTAGAGGAAACAATACTGAGAAGAATATGCAGCTCTGAGCCCCTTAGCTCTGACCAAGCTTTGCTGTTTGTAACTGGTTGTATTATCCTGGTAAGGGTGGCATGCTAATTGCTAGTTTTGTCTACTAAACAGTGGTCGTCACAGCTCCAAAGATCATCCCACATGTTCCAAAAAAAGTAAATGCTAAGATGGATGCGGTCACAGCGGCATATTCTTCTGTCAATTCATCTGCTTACTACTCAGCATGTGATCCTTTTAATTGTCCAATATCAACATGTGGGAATGTGGGAAACTCAGGTTTCGGGTTCAGTCAGCAAAATGTCTCTTCTTACCACCCATCCCTTGCTATAATATGCTATATATAATACCCTGTTTCCAGTACAACTTGTGACTGTCATTTTTAACAACATAAATTCCAGTGAAATGTAGGATTCCTGAAATCCTGTTGCACTGATGTATCTTCATAGTGACTAGTGTTTGTGACAGTGTGTGTTGTTCTCAGGGGGGCGACACCTGCACCTTCTCAACTATCAGCATCGCACATGCTGCAAATGCATATGATCATATGACAGTGAGGTATCGGTACATTTAATCAGCACAACTTTAGAACAGGTTGCTCAAGGCCAAGGCAGCTTTTCTACTGCAGCAAGGTATGAAATGCCGGGCCAGTTGCGTCCGATTCTTTCGCCACCGAGGTCGGTCAGGTCCGACTCGGTCCGACAGGTCCGATAGGTCAACTGAGGCACCATTGAACGAGCCAATCGGTCACAGGAGAGCCATTCCCATCAATATCATCCTCAGCACACGAGCCGGTTGGTCCAAAAGGACACCAAAAGGGCTGGATTTAGGGTTTAGGGGATCTTGGAACCCAAAAGGGCTCTCATGTACTAAGAGAAGACCACAAAAGGTCTGGCGAAGCAGTCCAGTACTTGCATGGGATTCCCGAAAGAAACCATTGGCTCGAGGCCATCCATCGACTCTTCCCATGGCCTCTACCATCCCCTTTCGCACAAAAAAGTGGGAAATGAGTCCGGGCTGCGGGTCTGCTGGAGATGTGCTGAAAGAGAGTTCATGCTCTATAAACCAACTGCCACTACTGGATGATCAGATATTCAAGCTGCCTGATCGCACCAAATACGAGCAAACACAACAACAAATAAAACATAAAAAAAACCGATGGTGTCATTCTGAACATCATGAAGTAGTCAACTTCGACTAGCCCTCCACCCTTGTCGACGGCTACGCTCTCCACCCAGCTTTTCTGGAACCAAGGATGCGGAACGCGGATCTCGGATCTTGAGGTGTGCACACACCGAGATCCGCTGCTGAGGTGCATCAAGTTTTGCACACACAACTCTCGCGGTCCGATGGCGGTCTTGTGTCTTCGTGCACTGGGTTGACAAGACGGCTCTATGTAACGTCAAACCCCACATGCTGTGGACTTCAGAAGCTCTTTCCTGGCAAGATGCGCAGGCAGTGGTTCTTCTTTTGAGGGGTCTTTGGGGAGCCTCCATACTCGTCACATCATGGCACATCCGCCTAGGATTGAAGAGACCAAAGAAGCTTAAATCTGGATATCATCTAAGCTCCTGACCCAATTGGCCGTAAAGCTGTAGGCGTCTGGGTCCTTTGAAGGTCAGTGTGCTGATCTGGCTAGCTGCGGCTAGCGCCCCTGGTCAAACTGTTGCCCTGGGAAAGAGAACCCCACCAAACAGCAAAGGATCGCCGTTCTCTCGTCCCTAGGCTTAAACACCAACAATCCCGAAGATGTCATCGCACCGAGCGAAGAAACAACTTCCCACCCAGACATTCACCCCAAAAAAAGGTGTCGAACCTCTATTTCTTTGCGGAAAGGCAAGCGTTGCCCCACCCTTCAGCTGTGCGCATAGCACATGGCTGAGTCGCATACCCGCAGAACTCACTGTGCTTTCTGATGTAGGTGAGGGCGAAACCGACAACTCAACATTTGTCAGATGATATTCCAACTTAATAGTCAGTTGTTCTATTTATATCATTCAATTGCTTATATCATTCTACATCCACGACTGCATCATCTAATCCAATCTATGTGGAACATGCACCTAGCGACCTAGCGGCTACGTTGGAGACTGGCCCATACTTGCTCGTTTGCAAACAAACTCCAACAGGTGTTCCATACCCGCTCAAAGTGAGGATGATGCACTTGCCAGTTTTTGACAACTCTGCAACTATTTGGCACCCGTTCTTCGATGATTTCTTAAGATTCATCTTTCTTCCAAGACCGCAAGAAGAAACCAACACCACAACCGCCTCCCCGACAACTCCGGTCCGACAGCTGCGGGGGATCCGTCGGAGGCTCCGGCCTCAATAAAGAGTTCGTCGGGGGTTCTGAGGATTGATCCTTTTTGCATGGGTGTGTCTTCACATATTTTGTTTATTGGTGTTTAATGTTCATCGTGTTAAGCAATACCCGATAGAAACCCGTTTGGTTGAGATTGTTGTGCATCTATGGCCGCTTGGGCAGGTCTTACTCGCTGGATTGCAACTGGATGCTAATAGTGCGAATAATGGTTGACATAGACCTGACTCTGACTACTGAGCTAAAACGGTCGGCGGCTTGGAAACGTCGGTATCAATCAGGTATGGCCAAGCAATTGCTGAGATCGAGGCAACTGTTCGGGTCTTGTTCATTCCGGCTGATCCCCGCTTCTAACAGGCCACCTTCCCCAAACTAACGTAGAAAACCTCGTCATGCACCTACAGTAGAGCTAATAGCGCGAAGCGAGCATGTGCCAAAAAAAAGAGGTTCAGTAGTTCAGTGTGGCTGATTCCTGAACCAAATGCTCTTCAAGCTATAGCACACACATACATACATACATACATACATACATACATACATACATTGCTAGCACGGTCCTGCCAGCCAAATTCCACTTTGGCATCCTGGCACCGGATCACAGTGTGCTCTCTGGCAATGTCATTGACTACAGTCTACTGCATGACAGTCTAGCCAGCACCACAGCGTTGACAACAGAATGGGCTGTCCCATGGAGGCCACATGCACTGCTCACTCTCCAATTTGACATTGAGAGAGTACAGACAGATCCAACAGTTTCCACCGCTTCCCAAAGTTCCAGACATTGACTTCCGACCCTGGAGCACATATCAGAGTCAGGCCTATGAGCTCTATCTCTATGGCAATCCCACCAACGAGGCAGCCCAGCCTTGGGCGGACTGGATCTCCAAAACCGAGCAATATCTACTACAAGAACACCCGTGGGCAGCCCAAGGAAGAGGGACCAATCTCCAAGCTATCAAAAAAAACCCTTGGTTGCAACCACACACACTCAGACTTGGAAGAAGGGCAAACCAGCCTTTTGGGAGCAGCTCAAAGCACGTTTCCAGCTAGCACAAAAACAGCCTGAGGGCATCAACCATGGCCCTGTCAAAGGTTTCATGCAAGCCATCATGGGGCCAGTTTTTTGGACACACCATTGGCACAAGTACAGAGATCCCCATGCAGCAGATCTCATGCTACAGAACATCAACCATCAACTTACAGAAGCACAACAGCTTGCCAATGATGAAAACATGCGCCAATACCAAGAATGGCTTAAAACCGGACAGCAAAAGGGACTAAGGGGCCTTTTCCGAGGACTCAAAAGCAGTGAGCTTGCTTGGCAGAGACCGTACAGGCATGTCCCCATGCCAGAGAGAATGAACCACCGGCTCAAGGATTGGGGTGACCTATGGGGCATCAGAGAAGATAACCATGCCCATCCACGACCGAGCCTACAACTGGAAGCACAACAACAGGCACAAGAGCTTGAGCCTATTACAATAGGCCAGCTCAGTCGAGTCCTCAAGGGCCTGCCGGATAAAGCCAGTGGGCCAGATGCGGTGTCAACTCAACTACTCAAAGCAGCACCACCGCTCTCCCTGGCACCACTGCTCCAACTGTACCATGCCATGGAAGCCCAGGCAGAATTGCCAACGCAACTGCAAATGCATCTCGTGTTGATGTTGCCCAAGAACCAGTCCATAGAGAGACCAATAACACTCACGTCCACCCTTTGGAGGACTTGGTGCAAACTGCGCAAGCCGTTGTTGGACCAATGGCAAAAAACCTTGCCAGCAACAATGGCCCATGATCGTGCAAGGCCAGGAGCCAATGTCCTGCATGTGGCACTTGAACGACTCTTGAGGCAGGAAGTCCATCGAGCAAGAGGCCTGCGTGGAGTCACGGTTTTGATGGACATGTCAACCTTCTATGGCACGATCAACCTCAGCCGGCTCCAAGAAGAAGCAATGAAGCTGGGTTATCCACAGCTGATGCTTGAGCTTGCAATGCAGCTGTACACTGGCCCCAAGGCCATCTCAGCAGAACAAGAGTTCACGCCTTTCTTCCGAGTCGGTCAAGGCATACCAGCAGGATGCCCAAAAGCACCACTTTTGGCAAAAGCAGTCTTAGCGCCAGCCCTCATCCCATGGAAACAACAACATCAAGAAGTGCACTTGTCGAGTTGGGTTGATGATGTTGGCTTTGACACCCATGGCAGAACACCCATTCAGGTTGCCCAAACCGCCATTGAGGCCTGCCGCAACCTCCACGATCGACTGGTCAGGCTTGGGCTCAAGGTCAATGCCAAAAAGACCGCTTTCATAGCCACAGCAAGGCAACTGACAGAGCCCTACGAGACCTTCTTCAACCCCATGAACCCCAAGTGGCTTCAGTGATGAGGGATCTTGGCATAGATCACCAAGCAGCAAGAAGGAGACGTTTTCCAGTCATGAAGCAGCGTTTTGCCAAAGCCCACCAGAGGAAACTCAAACTCAGGTCGCTGAAGATACCCTCATTGAAAGTGAGACTCCGGTTACACAAGGGTGGAATCCAGCCTGTTGCCCTATGGGGTTTGGAAGCTCAGGGCCTGGCGCCAAGATACCGTACAGCTCTGCGCACAGCCCTGGCCACACAATTGGATTGGGTCACCACAGAGGAGGCACACTGGATGCAACATACGACATCCACAGCAACAAGTACCTTGATCCGGCTGATCAAATCGTCATCCACCACATCAGAGCCCTCCACAATCTCTACCATGCATGGCCAACTGATCAGATTCCACACTTGGAACAAGCTTGGCAACAGATCCATCAACAGTTGACCCACCCATGGTACACTGTGAAAGGACCGCTAGCAGCCACCATTGCCTATCTGGCAGAGTGGAAATGGCAAGCCACAGTTGGAGAATGAGATCAGCATACAAGACCCTTGGTGGAAGATCGAAAAAGCATTGCTCCTTGAAGCCAGGAGCCAAAGGATCACCAGGTTGGCACAGCGGCAACACCACCAGCACCTCCTCACCGGGCTGGATTGGCATGTATACCGACAGCAGATCAAGCGTTTGCCAAAAGAGCATCGAAACCACCTCAAAACATGGGCCCAGGGTGCCATACACCATAGAGAGAATGGCAAGCCAGCACATTGTGTGGATGTGCAAATGGCACCATGCACGCGGCCACAAAACCCATGCCTCCCGAATGGGCAGAAAGGCTCACTCAGCATGACGAGGAGCCCCTATGGAATGCTGGCTGGACACCTCTTGAACCACAAGAGCACAGGCAACTCCAGCGCCAATGCCAAGGGCATGGCACATGGCAGGATCTTCCTGTGCTCCAGCCGCACCACTACCAAGGTTGGGCATTCACCTTAGATGCCACGCCGTCCACCTATGACCCGAGAAGCCAGCTTTGGGTATTCGGACTCTGTGTACACACTCTGCGCGTGGGACAATGGGTATTCGGACTCTGTGTACACACTCTGCGCATGGGACAACTGCACAGACTTGGTGCAATAACAGGAATTCCAACACACCCGCAGACCAAAACACGGGCGTTGGTGGCAGGCCTGCCAAATACACAAGCACTGCAGTGAAGGTCATAGTGCAGGTTGTTGCAGTTTGGGAAGCTTGGACACACCCAAAACAAAGAGAGTATTACCAAGAGCTGTATGAAGCCCTGACCGATTCTGACTTCCAGCGTGTGACGGTACTATATGTCAGCAAGAACACACGCACACCAGATACTCCTGGCAGTGAACCACATCTTCAACGACGCCAGAGGGATGCGGCATTAGTTGCATGGGAAAGAGCAGATGCCCTTCATGACAGGAAAGCCACTGAATGGCAAACTGTACTCGACAAGGATCACGCAGAGATCTACAAACATGCTGCAGCAAGACTGGCTAAGATCTACTCAGACAAGGAGCACTATCTCCACCAGAAGGCCCCCAGACATCAAGGACGGCAAACCAAGCAGCACAAGAAGCAGCTCGTCCAACACTGCCGCAAGCCCTGGAAAGCACCTTTCCACAGATGGCAACCACACAGGAGCGGCTACCAATGCAGTGCTTGTGGGAACGTGTACACCAAGCCCTCACAGCCACAACAATTGAAGCAAGGCTGGAACAGGTGTGCCTCAACTTCAGATTGAGGAGAACTATCCGGAGCACCACAGCCCACACAAGCCAATCCAGAAGAAACTCACCAGAGCCCAGGTCATTGCTACCCTCTTGGCCAAACAGTCAGCCCAACAATCTGACAGCCAGCATACCCTGGAGGAAACCAAAGGGTATCTGAAGTGCACCAACTGTGGCATCAGTGTACACAAGCGCACCAATGAAGATGCATTTCAGGCTTTTGTCCAAGGCACATGCATCAACGGGCCCTATGACCAGCCCCATCCAGGTCATGCCAGCCACATTTTGTGGCAAAGAGGAGACCGCTTGCAGTGCAAGAACTGCGGCACACAAACACAGACAGATGCCCAGCACAGGCCAATTCTTACCAATGCCCTCCAGAAGAGCTGCAAAGGGGCAGCTATCAGCGGCTCACCACCGATCACTGAGCATACAAAAGGCAGCCCCAGACACAACTCAGAGCACTGCCCCACTACCGGATGGCCATGATACCCAGCCTGTCGCTGGCGCTGGCGCTGGGCCAAAGAGCCGTCGATGAAGCGGTACAAAAGAACCTTTAGGAGAAAACTATACATACATACATACATTACATTACATTACATTACATTACATTACATTACATTACATACATACATACATACACAGATTCGATGTATTGTATGGGAATCTATGGGGGTGAAGTACCGGAACCTGTGCCGAGCCTGCAAGTTGCTCTTCAAAAAAAGGTTAGTTAAGAGTGGGGTAAAATCCCAACACATGAAACCAAGTTCGGTAGTTTAAGTCTGGTGTCAGAAAGCACCCTGTTCCTAGATTTCACGTGCAGCGACACTTCGTGATACATCACGGCCGCCCGAACCAATCCTAGTCTTGATTGGGGTCGATCAGCAAAGATGCTCTCTCATCACTCTTTGGGGAAAGCAAAAGAGATCAAAAGAACTGATGACTCGAAGAAACCACATTGGACCATGAAGAAGAACCACAAAAAACCTCAACTTGGAAGTGTGAGCTTGTGGGAATAGCCAGCGGTCCATCTTGAAGCCGGAAAAGACTCAACAACGAGTCAACCCTCTTCTTCACCAAGCCAGGATCCAAAACGGCTCAGCTCGACTCAGCTCGACCCCCCCCCAACCGGCTGCTCTGGGCAGCCCCCCGGACCAGGCTCCCCGTCGACCAGGGCAGTGTCTCCATCTCCTCCGACCATTGGGACCACTCCGAGGGTCCCACTTCATTCACGGCAAAGGCCTCGGGCGGCGGAGTGGAGCGACCGGACGCCCCGGGTTGCGGATCACTATGGTATATATATACCATTCCTGGTAAGAGTGGAGGATGATGGTTAGAAAAAGGCCTCGGCCTCTAAAATAGGACCCTCGCCAACAAAAGCACAAATATATATATATATATATAAACACGACCAGTCGGATACAAATCCGACGGCCTGACCAACGGAGCGGATATCAGCGAAATCCATGCACTTGCGCATGTGCGGTGCCTTCAAGGCGGTGCCTCCAAGGGTCAGGTGATCAGAAATAACCTTGCAACATCTTGCAACTGGAGAGCCGCACCATTTTCATGTGCTTGCCTGTTTCAATAGTTGAGTCGTGTTGAGTCTGGGTCTTCGAAGCACTGCCTTTTTCCCTCTGGCTCTACCGGGAGCCCACCGGTGGTTCCCGCTTCCCCGCGGGGTCAACTCCTCACGGCCTCACGAGGGCGGCGTCTTCGGTCTTCGGTCTTGAGGCGGTGGCCCTGAACTGGTAGGTGTGACCAGGGCCTCAGGACGTGGACGCATGGTTTCACCATGGCAGCGGTTTGGCCGCACCACAAGAAAGGATGGACACGGCGTCCTTTGAGCTCTTGCGAGACCTCAATAGGTTTATCAAGTCTGTCTCTCTCTCTCTCTATCAAGTCTATACGATACTGACATATACTGACAAAGTCTTTGCTGCCGAATGCTCCAGTAAACAAAAACACACACTGAGCCAGCCAATGGCTTGCTTTTCTGCTCCACCACTGTTTATTGACAATACATGACAATACGATCAACGGGACTAATTCAAGATATGCCAGTCTAAGTCCTAACGAAGTAAATATATACGTGTCTCAAATTGCGCGCACTTTTTCGTCACTTGCTCAAAAAGAAAGGATTCTCGTCATTCTGCTCAATTGAAGCCGGAGAGGCTCTTCCACTCAGCCAGGA
>CAXAMN010021361.1:2276617-2309917 GCA_963970005.1 Durusdinium trenchii
CTAAATTCAAGGTGGCCTGAGACCACGGTTTACTGCCCTGAAACACTCTGTTCAGGCCACCTTGAAAAGAAAGGTGTAGTTGGCACCTTGCTTGCAGCTACCAGGTATAGTACTTGAAGTTCCCTTTCCGTCAACCGCTCGATAGCCTCTACACACGCACAGCAATCCACAGCTTTGAAGTCTCATTCGTGCTTTGAACTTGTGTAGGTGTGTAAGAGGTCTCACGGCCGCCTCCACCTGGCAAATGCCAAGCGGAGCTGCCGTAGAGAAATGAAAGAAAATGGAGTGGGATGGTGGATCTAGGGTGCAGACCTACCTTTCTATCCTATGCTTCGACGCGCAGTTCTCGAGAAAGGGAAGCGCTGGCTTTCGTTTTGCAGCTTCTCAGGTAGTATGTTGCTATACCTCTTACACACCTATACAAGTTCAAAGCACGAATGAGACTTCAAGGCTGTGGCTTGCTGTGCGTGTGTAGAGGTTCTCAAGCGGTTGACGGAAAGGGAACTTGAAGTACTATACCTGGTAGCTGCACTATAGCTACCCTAGGTCTCTCTACCTTGCAAGGTGCCAACTACACCTTTCCATTCAGATGATGCAAATGATGCATTTGGCATTTCTTGCATCACCACCCCTCAAAAATCACCTCCAACACAACCTCAAAAAACCTTCCCTCGGAGCACCCTCCTCCCCCAGCATGTGCTGAGTTGACGTGTCCCTTTCTCGGGCCAGCCCCCCAGACCCCCTAACTACTCACTTCGTTCGCCAGACACAACTCCGCTAGCGCCTTCTACGAAGGCTGGCTTTCGTAATGTATATTGGTTTTGGCGAGGGCCAGGTCCATCCAACAACTACATCAGTCCCACGACTTGCAGAACTGAGTCAGTGTGCTCCTGGCCTTTCCTTGCAGATACCGGGGGGTGGTTACAACACAGTTAGGAGGGAAACGACCCAGGCCAATTTGGACCATTCCTCTGTTGCCCTTTGCTCCGGTTCTTCCCAGGCCCCCAAAGACTTGGCGGCCCCTGCTGGTGCGTTCCGTAACATTGGAGCTCGGGGCCATGGGTGCCTGCGAGGGTACCCTGCTTCAACGCATCCACTGGCAAACATCACCCCTATCCTGAAAGACTAAAAGTAAATCGCAATGCAAAACATTTCGAGATGGTGTTCAGCGCCTCTAGGGAGAAACAACTCCCTCCCAATATTCAGCTGACACTGGGCCACTCTTAACTTAAAGGAAATCCTTAATTCTCAAACTGGAAAATGAAAACTAGCCAGATCTAGCCAGCATAGGGCCGTGGGTCAAAGCCCGTGATTGACCACCGGACATAGACGACATGGACAAATGATGCCAATTGGACTACCAAACTAAACTACGGTGATTTTGAGGCTCCACGTTTGCTGAGTGATCACTATGTGGCGAAAGTCTCTGGGGGCGAGCAAGAACTGACCGTTTGGAGAGGACAAAAGACACTTATATAGTGATATATAGTGATAGAGTGCCTAAAATCCCTGACATGAGGCCCAATTCAGCACCCAATTCGAACGATCCATGCTACACCGATGGTATTCGCGGCGGCCACCTCTTGCACCCCCGATCTCCGGTTTGGGGTCCCAGGTGGACTCGATCTAGGTGAAAAAACCCAAATGCTGAAGGCACCTCAGGCTCTGAGGGCAACGTTCGGAACCTCGGTGATGGGCTGGTGAGACACATCTGACTGCCTACATGATGCTCGAAAAGGGGTCAATGTGGGTGTCTTCCAGTGATATGAGTGTGTTATAAACATCTGACACCTTAACACATCTCTGCTAATGTAGTTCTTAACCGATATTCTGCCGTGAGCAAATGTATATACGTAGCTAACTTTAATATATACTTATAGACTTATAGCTACATTTGCTTATATAGGCAGAATATCGGAGGCACAATTGAGATTAAACGTGTCAAGCGAATGCCAACATCCTCACCACTCCTGATT
This sequence comes from Durusdinium trenchii, assembly GCA_963970005.1. Classification (NCBI taxonomy): domain Eukaryota; class Dinophyceae; order Suessiales; family Symbiodiniaceae; genus Durusdinium; species Durusdinium trenchii. The sequence goes on from CAXAMN010021361.1 coordinate 2,278,594, forward strand.
TGAAAACCTGTCAGCTCCTAAGACCTAAGAGACCAAGAATGTGTTGCAGGTCTGTCATGTCATGTCAACCTGCAGCCACGCAATCCAGCAATGAACAAACGTCATGTTTGGAATGGTCACCGATCCCATCATGTGTTTTCTTTTCAATGCCCAGTTTCACTTCCAGTGCCAGCACCCTCCAACAGGTCTCCCTCGAGACTTTTGGAGAGTTAAGAAGTCGAACGGGACGATGGATGGTCCTGTCACAAAGGGACTATAGGGACCACAATATAATATCCAAGCACAGTCATACTTTTGGGTCCGGTGGGACATTTGGGGACCCCAGCAGGGCCACGTTGCTCAAAGGGCCATCTCCAAAGCTGTTGGAACCGAATACCTGCTACACGGGATGTGTGGCTGAAGGTCTCCAATGTGATATGCCCATGATTGCTTATGGCATGCTGCTGCGAATGGAAGAAGTCGTCAAACATGTTGACGACATGTGCCATACAAGGCGCTTTCAAATTTTCTGGAAGAAGCCTGCAGGGAGGAGAGTCCATATTGAAAGATTCTGAAGGAACATGACAAACATCTGCTGCGCGATGCTCAAGCAGGGTTTCCGGAAAGCAAACGGATAATGTACACCAAATGGCCAAATGGCACCGATGTATATATATATATATCGATGGTTTTGTCCCCTCGTACCTTTCCCATATCATATGCCGCCTAACCTAACACGGTGATTCAGATTGGGACGTCCAAAGATCTCCATGCTCAGCATTTGGACTGAAACGGCCTGGACGGCGATATCACTGCCTGGCCTCAGAATGTGAGCAAAATCGGCAAACATCAACCCCAAATTGCAGGTCTTTGCGTGCGTGTCAACTCGCTCATGGATTCTTTCTTCATCGTCATCGGTTGGCAGCAACCCAAGGGGTGGCATGCCAAGACTTCAACCAGTGAGTGATGGCCAACACGAAAAAGAACACAACCAAGTACTGTCAGCAAGTTACCAAACAATGCCCCTTAAGAACCTGCAACGTTTGCTTGCTCCATGCCCACTAGCGCACAGTTTCCCATGAACATTCGAGACCAAAAACAACGCCAACCTGCTGGGTCTCCGGGCCGGAGGTCTGAGATCACCGTGGAGCTGCTCCGCACTCCTGGCGGCGCCCAGACCCTGGATTTTTTGGGTGCAGAATCCTGGGAGCTTTTGGGTCAGAAATCTCCGCGGAAAAACACCATGCCCAACGCGATGCCGGGCGATGGTGCGGTGTCCAACGCCTTGGGTTGGAGACTGCAGGTTTCTTCACCGCGAAGCTGGTCGTTTCGAAAACGGTCCGAACACTTCTGCCACCTTGCGGTGTGCCGTCAGAACCTTCCAGGCCTTTTCGCAAGGGCCTTTCGCTGGGGGCCTCCCGAAAGACGCGGTCCGTAGTACTAGGACGTCCTGTTTCACAATTGCAGGTTGCTTTGGCAGTGCTAAGAGTTGGTTGGATCACGACTGCGGGCCATGCAGAATGAATAGGATTGAACCCAAAAACTAGGCGCTGAGTAATGTGCACATCCGCCAGATGGCACCTTTTTCTGTAGGGTCAAGCGAAGATTTCCGCCAGTGCCAGTGACAAGTCTTGACAGCTGATCCTGGCATTGTGCCTCCACTGCAAGAACCCAATTGTAGATGTTTGGGTTGACTAGGTGACTAATGGCATTTTTGGTGGCCAATTCTTTTGGCAAGAAGTCATTGAAAGTGCCGCACCCTGTGACCACCCCTGGCCCTCCAAAAAAATATGGTCACGTTCTCAATCGGAAAACCGTGAAGGCTTCCAACATGCCTCAACGAATTGACCTAACCCGCTACCTGCGAGGCGAAACAAAGACATGCCTAAGACAAGGCTCAAGACCAGGTGGCAAAACGAAAGGAAGAAGATCAAACTTTTGGGGCGAACCTTTCAGCACACAAAGATCCTCCACGATTCCAGGACATGCTAGGACCTGTGCTCCCCTCTGGCACTCACCGTACGCATGGACTTCACGCCCACGCCGTCCTCGGATGACTTTCACCTCGGCTGACTCCTGCCGCCGGACTCGCTTCAAAAACGTGTTACAGTTCTGACTGCCGGAGTCAAAGGTTCCTGGTCGGAGCTGCTAAGGATCTAGAAACGCCTCTTGACCCACTAAAAGCAAGGTCTGTCTGAGGGTTAGAGCTACAACTTACAAACACTTGAGCCGTTGTCAATTGATGCCGGGGATTGGCGGATTTTAACGCGGACTCAAAGCACATTTTCACGTCAGCCACAAAAAGGCGTCGTTTGCAGTGAGGTCGTCATTGCTAGCCAAACGACAGAGCAAACCTGATGTTTACACGAGGAGGGCGGTTCAAAAAGGTTCAAGGTTCAAGTTTCAGGCTGACCGTTCTTCTACCCACGTCCGACACTCTTTTTCCAGAGGTCATGCGTGGCCTGGTTCTCAACAGTTTGAAACCAACCTGATGCCTAAAAGAACAACACTCACGACTGAGCTCAATCTGATGCTGCCAGGGTTGTTTTAGAATCATGGCCCAAACACGGCATCACATGATCGGCACTGGAAGTTCGGCCTTACATGGATCCTGTTTCAACCACCCAAATGAGGCAAATGCTCCCTTAGTTTCGTGGTTGGTTGGGTGGCGCCAGTGTCAAAACACACAACACACCTAGTTGGATCCTAGGTGGCATCGCTCCAACACTTTCCACCCCAAGGTCGTCCTCGGCCAACTCCTTCACTCTCTCCAGGAGATTGACACAATCTGGGCCACCTAGGCGTGTGACACAGGGCATCCTTCCACAGCCCAGAGGAAATCGACTCTTGTTCTTCCCAAAGTGCCCAATTCCAGCATTGTCCTGATTCCATCGGTGAGTGTGGCAATCCACATTCTACTCTTCCAGGATACAATAAATATGTGCTCCATAGCTATGGACATGCTCCTCCTTCACCTTTCCACTATTTGCAAGACCTGCCCCAAGCACAGGGAGCACGCATCACAAAAGATCTTTCTTTCGCAAGAAGCAGTATCGTCGTTGAGGCCGAAGCAGGCATAGAAAATGCTATAGCCGGTGACCTTAAACCACGCGGCACGCAAGGTCGCCAAGCGCCCAGGCTTCCCCCGTGAAGAGACGGTCCGGAATCCACACAGGTGTGTTCATTCATTTGTGCATAATGGCAACAAAAGATACACGAATATACTTCCGGCTAACAAGGTGCACGTTGGAAGAACATGTCGTTCCCATTCTCAAACGGGTGAACAAAATTTAAGACCTCATTATGTAGTTTAATGCACTTATATATTTACATACAGTACTAGAAACATAAGATATGATACAACATACTTTTGCAAATTCCAATAAACAGTATATAAATTAATTTAGCATTACATAATCTAATAGAATAGTAAACCAAGTCATTCTAATACAAACCACTAAATACAAATTGCTGTAGCATAAACATGTATAAAGTAATATCTGCTAACAATATAGAATTGATATAATATATAGTATATATATATATATACATACATCAATACACTCATACAGTGACATTGCCAGCTAGTAGTGAGGAGTGGGCTGATGATTTCTATGAGGAGCTTCGCAAGGACCTGCATTGCCATGAATTGTTGAGGAAAAGATCGTGCACCCACCTGAGCAAAAGTCTGTGTTGAGGCTTTCCTAACTATTTTCCTAACTAATTATACAATTCTTCCTTCTACCAAAATTTACCCTTCACCAGCCTTAGATGGTCATGTGGAGTCATGCGTCTGTTTCCGAACGGATGATGTGATGGTCTCCGAACAGCTTTCAGTCTCAAACATCAACATCAACATTCTTGTCACTCAAATCAATGAGAAAGCATGAAAAACCATCTTTCTGCAAAGTTACCCCTATGTTTCAACGTTCCAAGAACATACCACGAAACGCCCGACGAAACAAACCAACCATCCGCCTAAACCACGGCACGTACAGCACCAACGAGGTGAGCGACACGGTGTCGCTCCACGTGGTCACCAAGGAGCTAAATCCCCGTCGAAGGTGCCAAAGTCAGCAGGTGGCTGGAAACCTCACAACGACCCCATGAGCTCATCAAGGTAGGACAGCGACAGTCCCGACCGTCCTGACCCTCTGCCCAAGAATCGGCTCCAGTTCCGGTACTTCTTTCCAAAATCCGGACCCCCAAACACGTGAAAGGTCACACTGGTTGAAACGCCAGTCGCCCCAGTCTTCTCAGTCCATCAGGTCCCTGAATGTGTTCGTTGTCAAAGTACATAATAGCCATAGTCATTGCCAATTGAAATAGAACCATAGCTCCTTTCAAGGGGCGGCAATCTTGAAATCACTCTTTGCCAGCAAATTGGGGGACCTTCCTTGCAAACAACATCTCGATTTGAGTGTTCGCTCTCCAAATTGCTGAGGCTGTTGATATTGAAGCTCACCGACCAGGCCAAAGACATTCCCTCCAAATATGGAACAGTGGAACTTAAAAGCCTTGTCTGTGGACCCAAGATTGTTGGCGAGAGATGGACACAGCCGGTAAGGTATATAAGTATTTTTAAACTCTATAAGGTTTGTAACTGTTGTGGGTGAAACTAGTCTTCCAGTGTCTTTTTTGAAGTTCTATATATCTGTAGTTTTACCGGGCGTAGGAGAGTACAGTACTGTTTTGGTTCTGTTCCCTCCCCGGTCTTTGCAAACCAATGCGAGCTCCATTGGGCTCCCTGCTCACGTTCACGTGCTTGGCCTCACTGTCTCCAAGCAAAAACACTGGGAGAAACCCGACAAATCACCAAACAGCGTGAGCGTCTGTAAATATCGTGTTATATACATAGTCCGGGTGATTCTGTGGATCCCCTGGTGCTGGAGATCTTGTTGATGTCACCCCGCCGTGCCTCCTGTTTTTTGAACCCTGAATAGTGAGCACATCCAATCTGAGAAGGAAACTAACAGAAATGCAGCGACCCCATCAGAATCAACAAGGATGGCCCGAGGTTGCAACAAACTTGGAAATCCCCAAAAATGGTTCTGCTGCTTGTGGCGCACTCTCACGCGTGCCGTTGGTTTTTCCTTGCTCGCCTGAGGATGACCACTTTGGGGCAAACATCTTGGCAAGGCCGATTCTTTGTACATCAAGGCGCCGAGGGCCGAACTATTTGTTGGTATACACGGCATATATCAACATCCGAGGAACCAAACCCAGCTTCAGGCAAACAAGGAGGAAAAGCAAAAACCAGGTGGCCATGTGGCCGGAACTTATTCTTATTATATCGTATTCAACTCAAAATCATTCAAAATCACTCATCATTCATGTTCAACGTTCTGTTCCGGACCCCTCTCTTGTACAAGCTCCTCTCATTCCAGCCGCGCACGCTTCTCTCGCAGCGTGGAGAGCCGAAGAAGGTTCGCGTCCGGAGGGGCACCGCCCCAATCAGGGCTTCCCCAGGTCACGATCTGTCCACCTAGCGATTGCCCGCAAAGCTGAAAGGAGCATTGCAAGGGCTTGGCAAGGGCTTGTCAAATCCATAACGAAAAGGGACTCCTCAAAAAGGCACAGCCCATCATCATCTTCTACTACTATCACCACCACCACTGCCACTGCTACTACGACGACTACTACCGCTACTTACTAGAGTGTTTCAGGCTATCTGTGATGTAAAACGCTTGAAAATTCCTGAGGAGAGATACCTGCTGAAAAAGACTAGAGCAGTTTTCCCAGTCCGAGCAACCTGGGGTGATCACACAAGCCGTAACATTTTGGGAACATATGGTTGAAGGTGGGAAGGAATCATGAGCATGAGTTGTGTTCTCGAGCTAGGGGCAAACACAAGTGGTCCTCCAACCAGGCAAACTCCAGTGGCGAAGAGTAGCCAATACAGTAGTGAGTAGCGTAGCAGTTTTTTTTAATTTTTTTTATACGGTCTGAAGATATGGTTCTTTAATGGTTGTGAAAACGGCTAAATTTGAAATTATGTTTATTGGTTTTTTATGGCTTGAGGACTACTAAATTTACTAAATAGGCTCATTAAATAGGTGCTCCAGGGCTGCAATAAGCAGCATGTGTTGTCAGTGGGCAAACTGGTAACTCTCATATAGGGGAACTTGGAAACTCTCATGTAGGGGGCTGTCAGACCTGTCACAGAACTTGGAAAATTGTGGCGCCCTAGGCCCCAGGCAACACACTTGGGTATGTCTGGCACGTGCTTCGGCTCACCTCATAGGGCCTGAGAAAGGCCATAAAAAATCCATATTAAAACCCATATTGTTGGAGAAGGATGCAAATCATATAAAAACCATAAAACACACTGTGTTTTATTTTTTTTATCGTTTAGAGAAAAGTAAAAATCACATAAAAACAATAAAACACTGTGTGTTTTATGGTTTCATATGGTTTCTATATGATTTGCACCCTTCTCCAACAATATGGATTTAATGTGGATTCTTTACAGAAAAAATATGGTGGCTCCAGAGCTCCAGGTTTTGTTTATGGGGAAGAATACACTTTGCACAAAGGTGTGAGTCTGGTGTCGGGCCTCTAGGGGACTGCCATCACACGCCCCGCCCTAGGCCCTGGGCCCTCCTCACAAGTACCCCCAAACCCGCGTAAAACACCCAACCAGGAATATTGAACAGGAGCCCCAAAACCGGATCCTTGAGATCTTCCAGGGGCGGTTGCATGGTCACAGGAAGGGCACAGTGAGCCCCAACAGTACCGCATATTCCAATTGCGGCTTCATAAAAAAAAACATGTAAAAAAAACATACTCCCAGATCATATCCAAAGCATAAAAAATCCATTTAAAAACATATTTGGACATACTCTTCACCTGCAGGCTTCTGAACTCTTAAGCGTAGCACTTCGCAGCGAGTACCACGTCTCACCGATCATTGGATCATTCGAAGGGTGATATGGAACGCTCCCAACGTGGAACCATGTTTTGGTTCTCTGACTGTTGCATTTTTGATGTGCACCAGAAGGCTCCGAAAGGACCACTTGTCGGTATTGTTTTTGCTGTTCCATTCTCTATATGTACTCGAGGGCGAATCTATGTCTAGCATCCATTGAACAACCCACCCGGCCGCCGGTGTATGTGTGTGTGTGTGCGCGCATGCGTGTGCGCAAAAATCCTATGTGTATACATATATATATACATATATATATCCATGTAAATCTGCATGCATGTGTGCATGTATGTGTGTATGTATGTATGTTTGTGTATGTTTGTATGTATGTATGTATGTATATGTATGTATGTATATGTATGTATGTATGCATGTATTGATGTATGCATGTATGTGTGTGTATGTGTGGTTGTGTGTGTATGTATGTCTGTATGTATGTATGTATGTAGGTATGTATGTATGTATGTATGTGTGTATGTATGTATGTATGTGTATGTATGTATGTGTATGTATGTATGTATTGATGTATTGGTGTATGCATGTATGTATGTGTGTGTATGTGTGTATGTGTGTGTATGTATGTGTGTGTGTATATGTATGTGTATATATATATATATGTGTGTATGTCTGTGTGTGTATGTATGTATGTATGCATGTATGTATGTGTGTATGTATATATGCATGTATGTATGTGTGTGTATGTATGTATGTATGCATGCATGTATGTATGTATGATTGTTTGTATGTATGTATGCGCACACAAAATAAAATCAACCGGCTATCGCTCTATGCAATGTGGCTTATCTCACATAGTTTATCTCACATGTGTAATAATTGTATATATATATATATATGTGATATATATTTTTTCTAGCCTCTGGTGAGTCAGGGTTTGTGCGTCTGAAGAATTTGGGTTGTAGGTGCAGGAACTCCTAACACATGTGTCAGCAAACATAAAAAATGTCCAAGAAGCGTATACGGCAGGCATATGAATGAGGAGTTGTGCACGCCACACCACCCCGCCAGGGAAATAAAAAACTACGTTCAAAAATCAGCGCAGGCACACTCACACTAAGAACATGAGTAAGGATTTGTGGCAACACCATACAAACACGAAACAGGCAGCTTTCTCTGTGTTCACTAAACCAATATGAATATATTTAATAAATCTGTTGCGTCCAAATCTGACACTTGTCTTCTCATCTGGACCACAACTCATAACTCATGCGGGCATTGGGTGCACAAACCACCAAAACATGATCCTTTAGAAACTGTTCGAGCATGCTCAAATTCTGGTCATGTTCACCATGTTTGGGGTGATGAGAAGGATTTGCAGCAAATTTGCAAAACAGTAAGTGTCTGATGGGTAAGGATGCTAACATTGGCATGTGCCTCCGTTAATTCCTTAGTCACTCGAGTGTAGTATATGCATATATATACACTATATATATATATGGGTGTGTACATATTACACGCACATTTGTATGTATATAAAAACAAATATGATCAAATATGTTAATATATAGTATATAATTAGTATAGATATATACACACCCCTGCGCGTGTACAATATGATAATAGGTGTAGAGAAATGCATGTACAAATTGCATTCATCACTCGGCATTCAAGGAGCTGGAGACCATCGCTGCGAAAGCGCCCGCTGAGGCTTGCAAGAGCTCAACACCTTCCAGCTGCGCTTGCACCTGAAGCGGCAACGGACCCTGAAAAGGCAAACGACCACAGGATCACCCCAATCCTCTTGTCATCGCCTTCCGCCCGTGTGTCGTTCTTGCCACCATCGAGTCTAAAGGGTCTGAAACGTGTCTCCGTTTTCTTCGACAGGAGGTCAACAGGGTTCTTCGGAAGCTCAACAAATGAAAGAGTCGGTCAACTCTGGCGTTGCTGTGGTCGTTGTGTGCTGGTCGAGTGGGAGAAACATGGCATGTGAGATCATGTGAGACACATGAGACAAATTCTTATCAAAATCTCCATCGAAACCTTCCTACCGGACCCAAAGGGTGTCATTTTTTGTGGTTGGTACGGCGTCTAGACACTCAAAACACCTCAAATCTAACTTTCTGTTTGTACGTGCTTCTCCCATTTCAACGGGAGCGGCTTGTGGACCCGGACGTTGCTAGCTGCACTGCATTGCTTTACTGGACTTTGCTAAGATGTCACCCTCAGTTGCTTGAAGGAACAGCCGCCTTACTTGCTTTCCGCGTCAAGCGCTGACTCTCGATGACCAAAGTCGTGAATGGGGAGGAGCTTCTATCATCTTCTATCACTCCTTACTGGCCCTCTCAGAGTGGGATCAAGGAAAGGATAATGAATGGGAAAACCTTGAGAAACACCGCCAGTGCCAGTAAGTAGCCGCAACAAAACATTTCAAACATCTTCAACTCACAAGTTTCTTCAGCTGATCTCGCCTGACTAATTCAGCTCCGAACATCTCCAATTCACCACTTCCTTCCCACTTCGTCCACGCGTGCACGTGCGGGTGCTGCACGCCGCAAGCACGCCTGTCGGCTGTCGCCACCCAAGGCTGCGTCCCCCCAGGTCACGACACGGCCCTGGCTGTTCACTGCTGCAAAGGCCGCAGAAGAGGCTTTCATTTGAAGGATGGGGAAGGCCTTCAGCTGCTCCTGGCAAGCGTGCTTGTTTCTCCGTGGTGCGGTGTTTTTCAGTGGTTACATGACTCAGTAATGATGCGGTTGTTTCATTGATGCGACGTGAGGTAACTGAATGATTGAACCTCGATTCACGAATCTGCAAAAATATGTTTGGTAAGATTGATCCATGATGGCGGATCTTTGGCATTTTGTGGGTGGCCAAATCCATCGCCTTCACTCAAAAAAGCTGTTGTCAGGGGGGGCACCTGCACCTGACTGCAATCCCCTCCGGCTGCAGGGTCGCCCCAAGCAACCACCTGGCCATCCGCCAGCAACGCGCAAAAGGAGCGGCTGCTCGCCTCAATGTCCTGAAGCGGCATCCCCACATCAAAACCGCGCGCCGTCATTGTGTCTTTCTTCGAGGTCATCATGTCCACGTGCAAAAGTGGTATATGATGGGTGGATGTCTATTAAAATGGGGAGACCTCCCGGTTCGACCCCGTGGAAGAACAAAATAGACCAAAACAACCAACGGGGTCTCCCGATTAAAACACACACCCATATCAGTGATGAAGTACTACGGAAATCGCGACCTGACTCTTGACATCAAAGGACTGCTCAGTCGGTTCTTTTTTTGCGCCCATCTGCCGGTCAGTCTGGCGGTCCATGGTCTGGGGCCAGTCCAGGCCTTGATGCCAAGTGATTGGGGGATATTGGAGGTACTCAGCTGAATTTGTTGAATTCGATTGGAGAGAAACTTCCAGGCCCCAAGAGTTCCAGTTCCATTGAAGCCTAGCAGGAGATGTTGCAAGAACGTAGAATCTACCTACTCTTGAGGGAAGAGCTCCTGCACCACTTGGAATGTTTATTATTGTTTATTCACCTCCAAAATGTACTATAACTATAGTGGATCCTATAGTGGATATCAGTGATATCATCTAGAGTCAACCCTTTGTTGAAGCACTAGCACCCAAAAAACACACACAACACTCGTCGGATTTTGGTCGGTCCCCCGGCCTGGACTTTTTGCAGCTGTGCCTGGACTGCTTGGCTGTCGCCACCTTGCTCGGCGCAGCCCCAAGTAACCACGGTCTCATCCTGCTTAATTGCAGCAAAGGCTGCAGCTGTGGCTCGCACCTATATATGGAGTTGTAGGTGCTGTAGCCCTTGAGTTGCTATCAGCACGCAAAGTCCTTAGCTGCGCATCAACGCTCCTCCCCGTGGCGAAGACGCCACACGGCTTCCTGCACCTTAGTGAGATGATCCATGACAGCCGAATCTGCCGGGCCAGAGGCCCAACCAAACCTAGCGGTGAGGGGGTTACGGGGCCTAGAAGGCCTACAGTCGCGAAAATGCTCACAATGCCACACCAAGTGGATCCAAGACGGTCTGAGTCTACCCTGACAGAAGGGGCAATCCTGCAAAGCGGGGTCATACAAAGCCGGGGACACAGAGGCCCCCAGAGCAACATGCCTAAAGGTAGAGTCCGTATCCATACGCTTACGTGTGAAGCCAATATCGACACAGCGAAAAAACTGTTCCAAGTTTTCTTTTGAATGATCTTGCAAAAGCTGCGTGACCTCATGTCTTTGACAGCGAAGCCACTGAACGAAAGCGTGCCACCGAAACTGCATTCTCAATTCATGCCTTTGAGCAGAGAGACCCTGTGTTCGACGGTCAGAAGACCGAAAAAGTTGCACCTCGACACCGCTGTAACAACGCCACGTCCAAGGGCGCACCTCACTGCAACCAATCCCTTTCAATTGCCTGCGAAGCACACCAACAGGCGAAACGTAAGAGTTGCACCAAGGTAAGTCAAGCTTGCTTAGTGTACCCCACAGCCGTTGGATCACCGCACTCACCAAATGAAGCGATCCACCGAAAAAGAGCATGAGAAGCCATTTACTAGCCATTCGGGTCTTGCCACCAACAACACGCCTGAAAGATTTCAAGAGGCGATCACCGGACGTGAGGGTGGGAGACCTACAGACCCAACCATAAGCCCCAATGCTCAAGACGAAGCATCTAAAAGCTTCCACAGCCCTAGTCCAAGGCAGAGACGCACCAACCAACAGCGAAGCAGCCTTCTCAGCCTTGTCCAATCTCTCCTGCTCACCAATCGTATATTTACGAACTTTGGACGTGGTAGAGACCCCAAGGGCTTTGACTTCAGAAACCTTCCACTCAGGCGGGCAAGGGTCATTGTCAAAAGAGCGCCGCGCACAAACCTGAGTCTTGCGATTGTTCTCCTTTAAACCGATAGAGTCGGACCACCGAGCCCATTCCTGGACGCGAGGACCAACTTCATGCCAATCTTTAGCCCACCAAGTTCTGTCATCCATGTAAATGGAAGTACAGCTACGCTCAGCATCATGACCAAGGTTAGACTCAACCTTCCGTAGGCCAGCGGTAGCCACAAAACCTAAGATAGTCGGGGCGATCGGACAGCCTTGCGGAACAGCGCGCCCAGAAGGGAGCGGAGTAGGGCTGGTGTGAGCCCCCCACTGAACCCACCTAACCTGATTCGCCCTGGAGGAGGTTCGAACAGCTGAGGAGCTAGATGTGGGATGATGTGGGCAAGGTTATGAAACAAGGGTAGGTAGCGAGACACATAGAATCTAGAACAATGAACAAGGGATGATTTCATTCCCTTGAATAAACAATCTCCCATCGGGCACAGGACCACACCAAGATTCTTCACTTGACTGCAGAATTCCTTAAACTGAAGCAGGCAGCCTACCACACCCACCCAGCCACAAACACACTTGCAACTGTTCCCTTCTTGCAACTTGAACCTATCGGACCTTAAAGAGCGGCAACCACCATCACTGCCAAGTCCTACCGTTCATGTTTCCCTGCCAGAGTGCTACTCCCGACTCTACAAGAAGTGTGAAATGAATCAATCCCGAACGGGCAGCGAATCAAGAACCAATGCGGACATGACATGATCGAGAAAGCCCTTACACCTTCCCACATGGTGCAGTACTTGCTGTTCGCCATCGCTGCATTGCGGTCTGGGTCTGCCAAAAACCTGCCGCAAATGGAAAAAACATGCTCCCATGAGAATTTGTGAGAACCACCCGGGGCCCCTGCCTGCTGTACATCCTGAAGGTGCTGCCTCACACGGCTGCAATCTCCACCGGACATCGGCTCTCCCCATGTCACCACGGAGCCATTTTCCAAGATGGCAGCGAAGGCAAAGGAGGAGGGCTGGATGCACCGGACATTCCTGCTGGTGCCAATGGGTGCAACTGTTGTGAAGCTCTTGGTGCCAATGGGTGCGGTGCCCCAAGGAGTCCGGTTCAAAGGTGTAAAACACCATCCATATTTCTGCGAAGTGATGGCTTGGCTCTGCGTGAATGCCCTTTCCCAAGAGGTGGAATCACATGAGCCCCGGCCGTAAATCGTCCACACCAATCTGGGTGTCTTATTTACAAGAGGCCCTCAACTCTCGCGCTTGGCATTTCTACGCATGACTCTAGGAGGGCATCTCGATGAGGGGATAAGTCAACGCAAAGTCATCCATATTGTAACGTATCAAACTCTTGGGGATTTGAAGGCCACAATTGCAGATCGGTCACAACAATAACCCAACCAATACGTGATCCCCGGAAAGTCCCCCGGGTTCCCCGTGATCGATCCTTCAAACATCGGACATCAAAATGGGAGACAAGCAAAGCCCGGCGCGCCCGCAGCGCTCTGAAAAGACCGGGAGGTTTCCTCAGTAGGTGTTGCACTTGGCTGCTGTCGCCCCCGAAGTCTGCTTGGCCCAGGTCACCACAGTTTGGTCTGCCCGCAAAGCCGCGAAAGCCCCGGCAGATGCAAAAAGCTTTTGGACTTGCCGAAGGTGGCCTTGAACCTGACCAAAAAGCCCACGAATCACCAAGGCTGGGAGGGGATGCAAAGCACTTGCGGTGATGGCTGTGGTGAACATGTACCTGTTTCCACCATTCTCCACATGTGTGTTTGTTGATGACTGTCACAGTGTCCATACCCCCATGTCTTATGAAACATTCCTATGGCCCATGTCCAACCATGCTGACCGAGAAGGACCTCGAAGATGGACTGGCCAGGAGAGTTGGTCAAAGAAATATATACCAACAGTCATGGAATGATTCGGAATGATGTATTCATTCGTTTTATCTTGTCTGCCTACTCCATGGTCTTTGACAAAAACTGGACCAACTAAAGGCTGAACGATGCTGAACGGATCCCTCCGTTGAGGGCTCCAAATGCTGACGTATGAACTCTCTATGTGAGTTGTGACAACAAAGCAATACCAGTTCAGCACTTGAGTGCTGCACTTCAGGTGCTGAGAATCCACGACTTGGGGATCTCTTGAACATCCAAGACTTGGAGGTCTCTCTCTTCTCTAAACGCAACGAACACGGCTGCGACGCCCAGGAACACGGCTGCAGTTGCCGCCCACATGGCTGCTGCCCCAGGTGATGACTGTCCCATCTGCGCGCAAAGCGGCGAAGGCCATGGCAGTGGCCTGAACCCTTAGAACGGCATGATATGCTCAAGACAGGAGTTGTAAGCAGTGAGGGTCAATCAATCATGATTTTTCTGGGTCAGTACTTCATTTCATCCACATCACAGGGATTGTAATTCCCGGCGCACTCAGCGTTAGCTCTCATCCCTGTGGCGACTCCAAGAGTCTCTCTGACCTCCTTCAGCGTGCTTCTCAACGAGCTCGTGTCACCGCCTCGTGGGCGCGGCTTGGTCCGCCATCAGTCGCTTTGTCCACTCACGCCATCGGGCACGTCGGTGCTTTGTGTGTCCAGGAAAAGGGAGCGGATGATGGTAAATGTGTAACAAATAACCCACCACTTTCGTGCCCCCCAAATGCTCGGTTCAAACATGTTGACAGAAATGAGTTGGTTGAGGGGGGGCTAGGCTCGTGCATATGATTTGGTCGTGCTTCCATGGTTGTGAGATGATGGTGCTGAGAAGGAGCACGTATACATTTAGAGTCTACTTAAATAGTCATTATATATATGAGATCATATAAAATGAACACGTGATGGATTGATCACAGAACCATTTCTTTGTCGTACAGGCGCTCAAGATCCATCAAGTATGCATTCAGATTCCGCTCTCCGGTCCATTCTTGCCCCCACACATATGGCCAAAACGGGCAGAACATGTCAGAACAACACCTCAATTGACAAACAACTGCCAGGACGATTCGCCTGGGTTCCCAAGATGTTCCAAAAAGGGGGAGTGCCGAACTCCGGTTTCCACCGGAACTCCTCCTTCACCCGAGAAGGCGATCAGCGCAAGGTACCGAAGATGTGATCGCCCCAGGTGACGACCTGGATCGGAAGGTGACGAGTAAGCCGATGCCCACAGACTCAAGAGATCTCACCAAAAGCGTGGGATGCGTGGTGAGCCATGTGATGGGTGAGCCAAGTGTACATGATTTGAGTCTTTGATCATGTTCATCCCCTTCCAGCACCCTGCACCCAGCAGCTTCCCATTCCAACTGAGCAACCCCCAAATGATTCATGGTGATCAAATAGTTCTAGGGGATGTTATCATGTGCTCCCCGAACATCAGCCTAGCTGCCTAGCTCATCACCCCATCCCATTTCTCCATGTCGATTTCTCCGGTGCCTCGCCGTTCTCCAGAAGTGCTGCGAAAGCACCGGCGATGGCGCTCAGGGAGGTCACCTCTTTCAGCTGATCCTGAGTGCTGCGTTGGAGGCACCAGGTGGAACAGCGAGCAGGGGAATCTGACCAGGTGAAGCACCAGGAAGATCAATGGATTGGGTATGATTGGGTTGAGGGGAACTCGACGGTAAAAAAAAAAACTAAATCATTTAGAACCGTTTTGATCCTCAAAACGATGGGTAACTAGGAAAGGTGTCCTGCAGACTTTCCCAAAATCAATCCTATTTCTGGGAGACTCGGAAAGGTTGCAGAGTTTCATTCCTGTCCGAGTGGAGTGGAGTGGAGTGGACAAATGGGTGTGTACTAAAATAGGATGACCTCCCCACAAAAAAAACAGAAGCAGAGAAATAGACCAAAACCCATTGATTGGATTTCTCTCTATTGAAATGCACACTCGCACTCACCCATATGTAGTGGAGACAGCTTCGCCCTGATAGGTCATTTGGATCCAGTGCCAGCTGGATCAGCAGTTCAAGCAAGAAAATTGCGCTTGAAAGAACAGCTTCTAGAGTAGGAGGCCTGTGCTTAAATGACACATTCATTCATAGACACCCCCCTGAACCTGGCTTTCTGATTTATACATATTACTATACTCTCCACCGGAGCCTCCAGCATCTACTGCAGCAGTACATGGCCATGAGGGACCTGTGAGCTTCTGGGTTCAAAAGCCTATGCAAGGCGGTGCCCATGGCCCGCTGCAAGCAAGTCTCTCGCACATGGCCTGGGCATAACTTAGCATAACGGCCAAGCTCTGCTCTCTTGTGGCGGAAGCAAGAAAATGGGGCTCACAGGGTGCGTCCCCCCAGGGTGTTGCAACACGGTATCTTACTAGCGACAGGGATGTCCATCTGGACCAAAGATTGGTCTCAAGCTTCTATCCTGAGACCCAAAGTTGATCTGATCACTGATCGGTTTATCTTTTCTCTTGGTCTCAGTTGAGGCACGGAAAAACACACGCTATCAGCGGCTATCACAGGCTTTAAGCTCTGGTAATGCTGTCCGCGGGAGCCATCCTCACAATCGGGCAACCTGGATTAATCCGGGTTCTCCAATTGCATGAACAGCTAGCAGCTAGCATGGGATGTCATGGGCCAATGAAGGAAAGTAAACGCTGACCAGGTAGATGGCCAGGTTGTTCATAGAAAAAAAAGCCAGTAATTAGCTCTCGCAGTGAAGCTTGGGCAAAGGACAACTGCCCTTCTTAGAGCGATTCTGCCCACTTCCATCTTTAGATCCACCTTCCACTTCACCGGCAACTCCTACAAAGCAAAGCCTCAACCAACTTCCTTGGCACAAGGAATGGGAAAGACTGAAATCCCCCAACAACTCAACACACTGCTCCTACGAGTACCTGGTTTCAAGCCTGCTTGTGGCGGGAGGCTTGTTTTGAAAGGCCCGTTGATATCGGACCGTAGAGTTTTACTTAGCGGACTTTGCGTTCATAAATCTGTATGAGTCTACGAGATATTGTTGCAGCATGCTACAGCTGTTGCGTGGACTACGACAGGACTCTTCGTGCTTGTTGCGGGATGCCGGAGAATATTTTGTGTCCTCTAAACACTACAACTCACTTCATTCCGGTTGTGGCCAAGGGCCGGGCTAGCGAAGGTTGCTTTGGTTTCTTCCAAGCACTATCACTCTCTGTTCTTGCTGGGGCTGGCACTCAATGTGTCGGTCGCTGGTGGTGGAAAGAAATGGTAGCCCGATGAACCCTTGTCTGCATCATGCACCTCTCGGCATATTAAGGATTTGCTGAAAGACATGTCCACAGGACAAGGTTTCTTTTATACATCACTGGGGTGAACATGAATCCGTGAATCCGTGCCTGTTTCACAAAGGGTCTTTTTGCCCACCTCCCAAGCCCTGTGTTTCCAAGCCGCTGCAATCTCCTGCGGCCTGAGCGCCCCAAGCAAGCACCGAGCCATCCATGCAAATGCCTCTGTGCCACTCGGGTGAATCCGGACGTCGGAAGTTTGATAGCCTCCACCCTAGCAGCGATGGCCTCCAACCTAATAGCGATGGCCTCCAAGCTACTAGAACTGGAACTCTATGTCTACTGTTTATTAATCTTTTGAACAAACACAGCCGTGTTTCACATGTAAAGTGACCGCGCGGACAAACAATGTACTTGCATCAAAACCATGTCCACCGTAGCTGTATGAACCCCCATCATTTTACAAGCTTGCCAAATGTTTGTGCGTGTGTTTGTATATGCGTACCGTATATACCCCCTCAAACACCAATGCTATGTTCAAAGTTCATTGGTATTTACAGTGTATCTTGCTGATTTGGACTAGTTAGTCATGTTAAAGAGCAATATGTATATAGATTTTGGCTGAACATAGACAACGAGTTAGTCCTAAACTTGCGCTGCTGAAAGACAAATGTACAACATTGTGCAGATCTTGTACGCACACATTCTTGGAACCAAGAACAAGGATTGTGGATATGCTTGCTGGTGGTAAAAGGTGTTGCTAAGACATAGCATGAATCAGACTGACTGGTAACGAGAAAGAGTAGGTACACCCCAAACAAATGTATGCAGTCATTCTATTATAATATATTCTGTTATAAAGCTCTTGTGAAGGGATTCTGTTTGTCTTTCGGGCCAATTATTTGGAAAGCACAGAAATGTATGTATGTATATATATATACACATTATTACATTATAATGCATGACATATGATTACATGACATTGCATTGCCTTACCTTACAAGATACATGTATATATATATATATATGTGTGAACAAAGGAGTTGATTGGAACAAACAAAGCAAACCAATCCAACAGCTGCAACAGCTGCTGTCTTCCTCTGGCCGTATCAGTCCACTGGACGACAACGGACTTGGACCGATACACTTGGGTCTACTTGGTCGACTGTGCAAAAACAAGACTCCCAACGTCAAGCCGGTGAAACGCGGTAGATCTCTACACAACAGCTGGGTGGATTCCCTCATTATCCAAGGAATCTATGGTCAGGTTCTGAAACGAATCTTCTAATCTTCAAGTTGTTCAGAATACAGGAGCAACGAAGTAGCTGCGTGCCACAGGTATGGAAGCCCTCACCTTCTGGCCAGTCATCTCTGTACATATATATATAATTGAAATTATTTGAACATGTTCGAACTGTCTGTAACGGGGCCTGCTTAAGGTTCAAAACGCGATGTAGCTAAGCCAAAACACCAAATCCCACAAACGGGTTTATGCGTAGCACTGGGCCCCATTCTTCTGGAGGTTGGTGACTTGTTGGACTTGCAACTAACTCCATCCCAAAGGGATTTGAAGATCTATACCCCCTCTGCACTCGTCTGGGCACATGCAAAGGCGTGGGCTCGCCGGTTGGAGACAATGCGCGGCCGGCGGACCGTTGCATGCAACGTCTCGTCTTCTTGGACCACATCCCGGAGAAGCTGGGCTCCCATCCTGGGAACCAAGTTTGAGGATGTTTGAGGACTCCGTCGATTTTCTGAGAACCTCATGGCTGTGTAGAGCTGTGTAGAATCCGTGATGTGTGAATCTGTTTGTTGGGATGCATGTTCCAAAGGATTGCTCTATATATATATATATGCAAATATCTCAAACCCTATCCGGAGGCTAACGTGGAGGATGCTCGGGAGGTTTTTGCCCATGACTGGGAGTGGGCCTTTGACTGTCCTTCCTATGACAAGGGCAATGACCATAACTTCAAACAGAAAAGCATGCGAAACAACAAAAGAACCTAGACTGATCAAATCCCTTCAATCTGTGGACAAGTGGGAAGGTTGCCAAAGTTGTGAGGACATTTAGTTCATAACTGACCAAAGCTTGTGGATAGTCATCCCAAAAATAGTGGCCCCACAGGTCTTGATGGGTATCCAAGGCCACGTCTAGCTAAGATTCAGGAGCTCTCCTTTGGCATTGACCAACTTGCTAAGGCCGACCTCCAGCTCGTCCTTGGCGAAAGACCAAATGAGCCAGCTACTTCTGGCCTTGTTTGTTTTGATATTTCTGAGCTTCTGACTATTATGTATACACATCTAAATGCATCTATAGAAGTTTTCAGCAAAGGGGGACACGTTGAAGATACCCTCTCTCTCTCTCTGCTTCGCCATCTCAGGAGACATCCTCTCATGATCTCTTACGTACCCCCTCCCGCACTCTCTGTGGAACAAGTCGATGAGTCAACGATTGTCGAAAGTCGATGTCAGTCGATGCCTATGCAAATCTGAGTAATCCTGTGGGCTGCACAACAAACACGCACACATAGTGAGCACAAACCCTTCCCTATTGGTCCTTCCTCAAGAAGAAGTCGATCCGAGTTCCTCCCCCCAACCGAACCAATGCAGCTTTGGCCGCCTGCGCCCGACGCCGAAACTTCTGGATACTCCAATCAGCTTCTGCTTCAATGAAGGCGGCATGTCCGCTCAAAAGGGCCACTTGGACACGCATCACTTCATGAGGAAGGTCCAACAGGCCATTTTGGCCGGAAGGGTTTGGGACACCATACTCCCAGTGAAAGGATGCGACTCTCAGTGTGCTGGCTATAAGTATCTACAAGTTAAAGGAAAGCAGGGTAAAGCTGGTTTAACTGGGCAACAGCTGGTCTCAAAAACTTAATGGAGCGTGGTTCAGCTAGACATACCTTGACCATCTTAAACCTAGCTGCGGTATAATATATCTGCATGTTGCCCCACAGCTCCGTAGTAGCGACCTCTTGGGCGGCCACAAGGATGCTACAATCCTCTGAAAGGCTGCAAGCTGCCGAACATGCAAACTATTCGATGCAAAAACTTAAATGACAGCAACTGATCACACTACGTTTATTTTCTAGCCGTAACCCTCCAAGCCGGGTAGTAGAGATACTTTTAAGGCACGGCTCGAGCCAAAACGGTGGCTGGATGGTCGATGGCTGGAACTCCTCACGCCCATAGGCTCCACTGTTTCCACCCAAGATATCAGAATAGAAGGTCTGTCGTGAGTCTGAGATCTGACGGAGGCCGGGCACGCCTCACACCATGCTAAACTACACTGAAGCATTACTGGGCCAGCATCTAGAGTCTGGCCTTGTCACTGGTCCAAGGGATGTCTTGACCAAAGAACAAACCTTGACGTCCCTTGAGGACCAAGCAGACTTCTCGATCAGAACCGGAGCGGACCTTAGCCCAAAGCAAACGGTCCATCGAGAATCTCCATATGCTAGAATAAGCAAAGACCCTACACAATCATACACCTTCTCTGGATGGTGCATGTACATGCACGACCTTTCTCTTCGTCATCTCTGTCTCTCTAGTCCTCTGTCTATCGATCGAGCTATTTCACATATTATATATATAAATATATGATGTGAGTACAACAAGATTTGAATGTAGTAGTCCAAAGGCAGTGGGACATACTTACCCCAAAGGATTGAAAACATCCAAACACACTGAAACCTCTGATCCCCAGTTTGTGGCCACTCTGAAGCCTGGTGACAACCTCGCCATTTATCTATATAATGTGCACGAGGAGGACTCTTCAAATTAATCTGATCAAATCAAGTGGGCTTAACCTTGCAAAGCCGCACCTGGCCACAACCTGGTCATTGTTTTGCAGCTTGCGCAGCTTGCATCTGTGTTCTCGAACACCATCCTCTTCAGGCAGGTCTCTGTGCCCACTGGTGCTAGTCATGCCATACAAATCAGCATTCAACATCAGTCAGCCACTGTCAGGATCAGCACAAAGTAAATGGACTGCACTCTCAGGTTAAGCCAAACGAGCGTGCAAATCACCATCTTTCGAATGGGGGGAGCCGCAGCGACGCAGCGGCTTGTCAGGCCAGCGGTTCCGCGCACACACACACACACACACCGGGCTTGAGGATGCCACATTTTGCACGGCACATCCTGGCCGATGTAGGCAACGATGTTTTTCAGGATATATGTATGTATGTAAGTTAGAATAGTACAGAAAAGCATGGTATAGTAAAGGTAAAAGTATAAATATAGTATGGTGCCCCGGGAGGGGTATTATCATATATATATATATATATATCGCAAGGAGCGTTTGTTGAATGTTGGACTTTGAGATGGAGGAATCATGAGCTGCTCCTGCACGTCTGTCACAAATAAACATGCGATAGGCGATAGGCAGATTTTGCTTGGAAGGACAAGGCACTGCACCTTCTCGGAAACCCGGTTGGAACTAGTCAGTCGATCCAGCATAGTAAATCTCAAGAATCATCAAGAATTACCTTCACTCTCCTTACCTTCATCACCGACATTCTCTATGGTTTTTGGGCCTTGTTCTTGTGCAAGATCTCACTGCTTGGACCTCAACTCTTACAATCCCGAATTCGGCCACCAGGAGTCTGAATAGCAGCAGCCATTGGTGGTGACTGTCAACGCAACGATGAGTTTGAGATCGTGTGTTATCACACCGCACCACACCCAGTCGATCTGCATGAAAACACTCATGCGCCGCCGCATGCGCGTGACTATATGTGTGTATGTATATGCGTGTAACACACGTATAATGTGTATATGTACCATACATAGAACAGCATATATAACAATATACGGAATATCATATATACAGCATAGCCTTGCCGGGTCCTGCTTGATCTTCACCGGCATCGAGGGATCCGACCAATCGGAGGTGCCCATCAGGTTGATGCAGCGCACCTGGTGGAGGGGAGGTGGGAAGGCTTTCCAACAAGGGGAGAAGGGCTTTCCAACAAGCTAAATCCATACAGATCCCCCAGAATACCGTAGTAATCTGGATGTTTTGATGTTAACTGGACACATGTTGCGACCCGAGCCATCCACCCGGGCCAAGGCCTGAAAGTAGTAGGTCTGCGCTGGTCGAAGGCTCGTCACTGGGAAGCTGCTGGCATCGCCCTGGTCAAAGCCAAACTCCCGGGGATGGTGTGAAAACGTGGCCCCGAAACCATCCCTTCAAATTGGTGACCATCCCTTCACATGGTAACCCAAAACACATCCCCGAAACCATCCTTTCAGATCATGAAGGACCATGTTTGGAACTGACTCTAGTGGGTCTGCGTCATGAATTAAGCCATGATGCTTGTTCTCTGGGTGGTCGTGGTACATTATTTCATAATTAAACTGGAAAGCTGATGGAACATATTCACCGCGTTCCCAAAATCTATCCAAATCTATCTTCTAAGTGAAGGCGACGTGGAAGTGACAAATGGCTCCCTGGAAGTGTCCCCTTGCCAAACAGCCGGTCTTCCACTTCCACGTGGAGTTGAAGGGCAACAGTTATGAGTTTACCCCGACCCCGAGGCAGCTTCTCATTGGAGGAATATGCACGTTGGATAATGCATGTTGAAATGGTGCTTTGATCTAGTGTGCATGTGTTGCCGCAACACCCGCTCACTTGGTGAGTTTGAAGGCAACTTCCTCCTGAATCTCAAGATTCTGAATGACCTTATGCACTCTTATGCATCCATTTGCCACTTCCATGTGGCCTTCAAATCAACACTTTTGGGTCCAACGGAGCGACCCTCTCTCCGGTCGCCTTGATGCCCGTGACCTCGCAACTGCGGCTCATGTCACGGGACTCGGCATAGCCTCGGGCGTCTTATGCCATTTTGGTCGGAGGGTCTTACGCCAAGAGGAGTGGGCATGGCGCCTTCGCCTGCAGAGTTCCATGTGGGTTCGTACAAAATCCTGCAGCTGTGGTGGATTGGGTGGGTCTTGGCACATTGACCACTGCGAAACACCAGCCTGGACCCCATGGCCCGTCCAAGTGACTTTGAAAAAACTGTCTGGGGCTGCCAACGGAGCGCAAAACCGACGATTTGGCAACCATAGCCTTGGAGGACTTACGTTCGGCATCCAAATGCGGGAGCCGCGTCCCCAGGAAAACCGGGAGCAGCCCTGAGCAGCGTCTATGTCAAAGACCATGTACAGAACATTCCAGTCCAGCGAGGTCTTCTGAACTAAAACCTTGTCGAGCCAAATGGGAGATCAGAATTCTGAAGACTGTAATGACGATCTGTCACAGGGATGCGGCCTAATTCCAAGAAGGAATAGGACAAATCAGAATGGAATCAGGATGTGTTTTTTTTGTTCTTGGATGTGTAGAAATGGGGAACACATTCCAGGGGAGCAGGTCAAATCATGTCGAATTCTGTGCTTCTATGCCTTGTCCCCTTGTACCACCTAAAGACGGATTTACTGAACTCGAATGTCAATCGATGCATTGGGGAGTGGGGGGCCGCTTGGGGGGTTGGTCACTGTACACAGGCAGGCTGTATTGCAGGTGTTTCGCCCTCCATCGAACATGTCCAACAGGACCTTCTCTAATAACTTTCTTATCTTGTTGAAGAAACACCTACAGTACTGTTGGAAACCTTCTTAGAGAAGGTTTCTAGATTGAAAGAACTTTCTTATCTTTCTTATTTGAGAAGGGATTCATGTTCCCTCGACATGTTCCTTGAGCGATCCCCCTAACCTCAGGTGTTCTTCCACCGCGGAGGGAGGGAGACATGCCACCCTACACAAAAGCAATCACACATGCTGGTTATTTCTCAAGTACAGGATCTTCACTAGGCCAATGAGCCAATGAGTTTCCCACATGATCAGGTCAGCTGAAGTTCCAAGTTTGGGGGCCTTTTAGGTTCTGGGAAAGCCGCAGGTGGTTGGGAAGCCGCTCCAAGCCTGATCTACCCAAAGTTATATGAAGTTGCAAATCCGAATGAAGATCCAGCCCACACCATGCAATCATCCAGCCTGATCAGGCCTGATCCATCAACGCTCCAACAATTTTCAAAAATCCGCTAGTCGGAGATAAACCGATTGAAACATGATGTTAACATATGTAAAACATATGCAGCATGCACTAGCCTTCCAAGACCATTCATAGAACATTCATGGTTGACCTGGTTTTGTAGTCTAATATCTAATGTCCTTAATCAAACAAGGTTTGTTCGGCAAAGGCTGGTTAGAATCCTCGGGTCTGGGCCTATGGGTTTCCCTCCTGCCAGCCTCCTTCGCCCGCCAAGCCGCTCTCCGACGCTTTCCAGTGCACGACCACCGAGCGTGGCAGCAAGTCGAAGCGCTCGGGCGGCTGGCCGAGCGCGATTGGTTTCGGAAGGAATGGCTGGCGGCTGAGATTGGTTTCAAAGAGAACTGGGTCCGAACGACATGCGATGCTCCGTGTTTTCAAAAAGGACTCACGTGAGAAGGGCTCCCTGAAAAGGTCCTTTCTAGTGAAAAGGTCCCTTTTCAAGGGTCCCAGTGAAGGACCTCGTCGACCAATGAGGAAGTCCCATCGAGTTTTGAGACGCAGAAGGGGCATAGAAGTCCCCTGTGTGGGAGAAAGCATCACAGGTCAAGATCTAGACAAAAGCCAAGCTAGAGGGTTTTCTGGGTGCCCCCAGCTCAAAGGCAAAAAAGTTTGAGAGTAGCGGGTTCATATCCACCACTCTCCTTGGACGATCAAACAGGGGCAGGGAGGGGCTGCACAACATCCGCAATCACACACGCGCCCATCAATCCCCATAAGAAAACCATCAGTTGAACTATAGTGAGCCCTTTCTGGTCATGCTCGCCTATCGTCCTATATTGTGTTCACGGAAAAACCGGAAGAATCTGAGCTTCAGAATTTCCAGCGCTTCCAATTGAACCCTTTGTCCTTTCCACGATCGCTCCGCTCCACGCTCCACGCTCCGCGCTCCGCTCCCTTCCCGCCGCCTGCGGCTGGGCGGGCCTCACAGGATCGACCTGAGATGGGAAGTGCCAACCGCAAAAACCACCCAAACGCGACCCTGGACCCAAACGCGACAACGAGGGGTCTGGGGTCGCAAATCTCTAGGATTTGAGGGAGCAAGGGGTGTTTGGAGCGTGTGGGTGATATCTTTTGATCCTATGTGCATTATACTTTTTGGGGGGGGCGGGGGCGGGGGAGGGTGGAGGCGGCCAGTGACAGCCACGGATAGCCAGCAGTTATGAGCCACGTCATTTACATGAGATGTGTCAATGGTCAATTGAATATACTAATTGTATATATATATATATAATATTCTATATTTTATATATACATATATTGGGGGCAATTTGGCAATGAGTCATATCGGTCATATCGGTCATATCGACTTTGAGACTCAAAGGCTTAAATGCGAAACATCGTCAAAACCAACCAGGATGAACACCTGAAAGTGGCGGGCAATATGAGGAATCAAAGTTTCCTAAGCTCCCTATCGGAGTCAATCCTGCATCAGTCCAAGATCGGAAGCTGGCTTGATGGACGTGGAAAAACGACACTCTCGTGATGGGTAAAAAGGGTCCAACCCATCACCGATGCGAATGACAATCATCACCGACAGCCCCAGCTTTCCAGAACATCCATTCCATCTTTTCAACTGGTTCACCTTGCACAAGGTCAAGTACAATGGGAAAGCAACACATACAGAGATAGGGTCCATTCTGGAGTCTCATGCATAGATTCAGATTCATGGTTTGTCCTCACTTAGCTACCATGGCTGCTTATTTGACAAATTGAAGTCCAATTTGTGGACGCTCGACTCTGGAGCTTCCCTATGGCTTTCTTCAAACGTTTGGAGTGTTGCCTCCCAAGAGTATCCTGCCTTCCTTTGTCTTCGGCTCCCCGCACCTGCATGGCTTCGCTCGACGCGCTCCATTGCCCCATGCCAGCGGCACTCCAGGCACGTACCTGAAGGCAAGCTCGGCAAGTGATGTGGGAGCGATGGTGCCGCAGCACTTACAAAGGCAAACAAATGCTTTTCCACCTATCACATCAAGGATGAATGTCAAGATGTGCATGCTTGTGATGTTGAATCTTTCCATCTTCCACTAGCATACTCCCACCAAATAAAACACACCTATATATATAGAGATGAGTACTCAGCACGCTCGCCAGTCCAAACAGGTTTGTGTGGTTCGCTTGGCCACTGCCAGTGGACCAGCGAAGGTTCTGACAACACGTGGCCCTTGCAATTTGAGCAAGAATGGGTCAGCAAATCTGTGGTGGCAATCCGAATGAACCATTCTGGTCCAGCCTTGCTTGGTGCAGTTGAACTCCAAGCTGGATAGCATTTGGGCCAACCGGCCACTCCAAACACTCCCCATATTCTGCTCCATGAGTGAGTAGCTCCAAGGGTTGCGTTCCATGTTGCTAAGGGTGAGCTACCTGACCATGGTTGGCTCCGATTCCCACTGAGTGCGTCATTTCGTTTCAAGGCTCCAGTGCAAACAAGGACTTGCATATCCTTTCTCTGAAATTGCCATGAACGTCGCACAAGCGACTTCCATTCAAGTTCAGCGAAACCTTCCACCATTCAAAATCATTCCCTAGGAATCCAAGTACCTTCTCAGTCAGGCGGCGCCTGGACCCTCCAAACCTGCACAACAGTGTCTCCAATCACCTTCTAAAAAGGTACATACTTGGATCCCTCAAAAAATCAACCACACATCAGCACACCCTGGTTGCCATCCCGGTCATGGCCACCCGCGTGAAACTCCACCGTTCGCCTGGAAGAACTGATCGATGGTGGGCCCCCAGCAGCTGGTGACCACAGTCTGGCGGAGGGATGGGACGATTGGAGATGGACATGGGACGTCCCAAAGATGTGTGTCATAAAAAACAACATAAAAACAACCAAATGTATGTAAAAACATAGTCAGAAAACCTGGCCCAGGCCCAAATGAGGATACATTGAACGCCATGAACATATCTCTTGAGGCCACATGTTGTTCCTTTACATGGTACATGCTAGTCTGCAGGCCTATGTGCTTTGTTACGTTGCCCTCCATGGTGCTGTGAAAGCTTGTTCTGCATACAAGGGCGTAAACCCGTGTGCTCATGTGTTCGTTACTCTTCCCTGCACTGCAGTCTGCAAATGTTTGGCCGGTCACAATATCATTTTCTCCAACCAAATACCCAAACGCAAACCTCAACCGGAAACAGATTAGAACGCACACACATACTTATGCATGCCTCCAATCTCTGCAATGAACACCGCGAGACTTCAATGAGCTTGTTGACTTATCACTAACTTATCACATTGAAACAAAAGCGCAAGCAATCTCCATAATCTTAAATGACATGAGATTCCCTGCACTGACATTTGCCTACCAGTAACGCAATTCTGTGACTTAAATTTAGTGTAGTAGCCGTTGACGCGAGAAGTTCTGGCCACTCGCCACTCACGAACATAGTTATATCCAATAGGTCGGCACGAGCGATCATGGAAGTCCCCATTCCCAGTTTCAACTGGTTGAATTGCAAATTGCTTGCCAAACTGTTTGCATGTCGTCCGCCCCAAACAAATCAATTATATCAATTGGCCTCTCCCTGGCGCAGGGTCCATGTGGGTGTCACCCTGCGTTAAGGGTGGTTACAGCATTATTCCATGGTGACCTCCACCATGTATTTGCAGGGGTCCTCAGACTTCAGGCCCGTTCCATTCATTGGAATCCGTCTCCCAATGCTAAATCCACCAGAAGAGCTGTGCCTGGGCCAGGTTTTCCGCTGGCATTGCCAGAACCTCTGCCCTCTTGAACCTGGGATGGACCCAGTGCACCCTGGTGCATGGCGCAAACGTTGCGCAGGCGTATGGCCCAAACGTTCATTTCCAACCGCCAAATGACTCACCTGGATTTCACGAAAGACCATGTTGTTTTGTCCAATTGAAAATTGATATCTCCCCCAAAAGGCTATGAACTCCTGCGCGGCCTATGAGTGGAACACCAGAAAGGTCAGGGGATCTCTGCGTTTCCCAAATGCTGCGGTATCTTTTGACCATCAAATGTCTGGTAAAACAGGAGCGATGCAGCTACCTGTTGAATTGGCGAGTCAGGGTGCTGTAATTCTTTCTATGCCAGAATTGTACGGGATGCCTTCCAAGGGGAAAAGCATGCTTGATGCTCGGCCCTGCTGAGCAAAAGGGACATATTCCAAGCAATACCTGATGGTCTTGAAGCCTCTGGCCATCTCTGGCCTAACAGCCAAACAAATGAAGAAAAGCATTTCGAAGGGCCCAGGGACCAAGTTGCGTGAATTGAGTACCCTCTTGGTGCCGGGGATATGTTTCATTTTCATTATAAGTATGTAGATGAGGACAACCATGGATCGGATTCTCGGACCCCCCTTTTAAGTCCGGAAGGTCTCATTGGCGGCGAACTGGGGCTTTGCTGCATGATTCTGTCTTGCCGTAACCACTGGCTATCCAAGAACTCAGTAACTCAGTGAGTTGGGGTAAAAACCTGCTGGGTTAGGAGCCAAACCCTGTTCTTCTTTGCCCCTGATAGGGTTTCACGGACACTTTTTTGCATCTGCTGGCCATCCGATGTCGTGGGCCCGGGTGACCAGCCCCATGCGGGCTCATGCACAGCTCATTCGGGCTCTGCAAATATTCAAGTTCTGAAGGGTGTAGGTCACAATATGTCAACATGAACTGAACCCGTTTGGAACATATTCATTCATGAACTGAATATGTCAACTGAACCCATGAACTGAACCCATTCATGAACTCATTCATGGGTCGTTCCCAAAAAATATGGAAAACATGGACCGCACTTTGGTCGAACGTCGGACACCGCAAACAGGTCGAACTGTGACTACCTGGTCGAACCACTTTCATTGGGGTGCTTCACGAACATGAAACGGTTCGAGGATGGTCGAGGACACCAACTTTTTCATCAATGATCGTTACAAGGGAAATTGAAAGAACACATACGTCCCAATCATTGACCACAATACAGCAATACAAAATGATCAAGTGAGGTATGCTTCAACGCGATTGCCCAAACATCTGCCTGCGTCCAAGGATTCATAGCTGCAGCGTGCTTTCTGAGGGTTATGGTAGTATCTTCCCGGATGGCAAGTTCTTCCATGATGGTTGCTAGCAGCTACTGAGTTGCCGCAGTTTCCTTGTCGCAGAACTGCAGGTGACCCGAACGAAACAACCAAGGTCAACTTGCGCGGATGATCTTCCATTCTTGATGATGCAGCAGGCCTTGCTCTTTACACACCCGCACGCAGGGTCTGAATTCGGAGCCGGGAAACAAAGGCCCTCACCCTGTTCTCGTGTTGCAGCCATGTCGGATGGATACGGTTTCCTTACAACCTTACACTTGCTTTACTAAACAATGTCCCGCCTTGCTGTGTTCGTTTTGGCCTCCTGTAGGCGACCTCAACAAGGATTTCACTTGATTTCACCAGCACGTCGCAAATGCGGATGTGGATCTAGACTTGTCTGCGAAGAATGATCGCACATGTGACAACATCTGTCAAACGGGATCATCTACTAGCCATCCCAGGACTTTCAAGAGAAGAATGGCCACCATGGTAATTGTTCGTCATGTTAATGTTCATCATGACTCGACATGCCTGGGCTCCAGGCTTCTAAGGGCTTCCTGATTTGAGGGCCCCTCCAAGCGCCCCCAAGTGCCCAGCGCCGCGCGCCCGACCTCTTCCGGCCCTACGGCCCTACCCGCGCAGCAGCAAGCTGAGGTGAGGGTAGCGATCTGTCGCGCCAGGCGTGGCGGCGAAGTCGGTTTGCTGAAGGAAGGTCGTCACCTCCTGCAAAAAGGCACTCACCTCAGTGGTCAGTGGTCAGCGTATGTCAGCGTTATCTTCTTGCTTCGTGATCTGGGTCTCACACGAGGCCGGCTTGACAGGTTAAGGGTTCATAAGTTGCGCTTGGGCAGTTGCGGACGAATCGATCAGGTATTCTTAACACAGTTACTAAAATATCAACATGCATCGACTAAGTATAAGCTCAGAACTTGATTAACCTCGGCTGGGGAGGCTGACATAAACACCAAGGAGCCCCATCCAACGCATGCCACTGTATCACTTGGCCTCCTTCGTTCCAAAGGGAAAATGTCTGCTCTTTGATACTGACCATGTGGGAAAATAAGTTGAAATAAGTCCAGGAATGCTGACAAAAATATATAACTATCAGTATCGCTTGCAGGTGGCTGATTGAAACACACGTGCACACACACACAGGGCCAATCGTGTACTAACCTATTCACCTCATGTGCAGAGACGCAAACACATACACACACACACACACTCTGACATTGGTTTTCTGTTAACTCAATTCCCAGGTGGAAGAAAGGCGAAAGAACGGGAATACTGAATACCTAGCATTAGCCGTTTTACAGAAAACCTAGCAGACCGCCTATGCACTAGCCGCTTTAAACAGTTTTAAACAGTTTTGCAGGTACGTTTTCACACCTGCCACTGCCGGTCTTCGTTGGCCACAGCAGCAGTGGCAGGTCTGTGGCCCCCTGCTTCTTTTGGTCCTAGTAGTAAGGTCGGAAAGTACTAGTAGCACCCAGCCTTCTAGTGGAACCGACGGTAAAAATTACCAGGCAAAACCTTAGAAACAGGTGTTAACACACACATAGTGCCGCTATCGGCGCTCTGTGTGCAACAACTTTGTACATATAGCGCCAGTTCTGGTGCGGCGGAAAAATTACTAGCCACCTAAAAAGCCTTTGAAAGACAGACAAAGAAAACAAAACAAAAGCAGACTAAGAGGGCAAGAAAGAAAGATAGGTGTAGTTACGAGGCCCACTTAGTTAAATGAAAGTAGCTCGCGAGCGGGACCTTTGTCTTAGACCGCTCGGGTAGCTAGCAATAGATAGGAGAAACAGAAGGAAAGGCACCAACACACAAGTGTGTTGAGTGCGATTTCCTTCTGTTGCCCGAATAGCGGGTGGGATAGCAACGGGGGCCAGGGGGTAGGGAGGGGTGCCGTGTCTCACCGTTCACCGTGGAAACTTGTTGAAGGGTCTCCTATTCGAGTCTCCAGTTCCAACGCAACCCCATGCCATGAAACTTGGAGTTTCCGTGAAAGCCCGGCGGCTATTTGAGTCAGCCGATCCAGTAGTGAAAAGGAAGCAGTTAAGAGAATCCAAGGTTTGGTGGAAAAAGGAAAGCCGTTACACGATTTCCGGCATGAGAACAGCGCCTCCTTGCGGAGGATCACACCCAGCACCCAAGTGGGACGACTGAGCGGTTCACACTCTCACATTGGTTTTCTGTTAACTCAATTCCCAGGTGGAAGAAAGGCGAAAGAACGGGAAGGCGATAGGTCTAAGCAATTGAAGGTGTTTTGACAAAAGGTTCAGCTCCTATGCATTAGCCGCTTTACTGAATACCTAGCAGACCGCCTATGCA
>CAXAMN010021361.1:2324726-2340616 GCA_963970005.1 Durusdinium trenchii
AAAAAAAGAGCAAGCCTATGAAGATATAGGTTGTTATATACTTAATAATTGCAAAGGTGTACAATTTACAAAGTGATCCTCGGGATTCCTCGGGTTTCTTTGCGATGCCCGTCCTCAAGCAATCATGAAAGCTGAACATCACCGCTTCACAACACCGGTCAAGCCCACGACTGGCCATACTTATTGCACAATATTGTGATCGTCTGAGTGAAAGAGTTCTGGAACCACAAACTACAACAATCACCTGGTTCCCTCGGCCGACAGGTCGAAAGCCGCCCGAACGACGATCCGTGCCGATCAGTTCGGACCGTTGAACACCCATCTGTTCGGTTCAGCGGCCGACAAGTGCGAGTGCAAGCGCCGCAGGTCCCGCCAGGGCAAAGCGCCCGCACGGCCATCGTGGCGTAGGGTGGGAGGCGGTGGGGGCACTGCCTTGGGCGGAAACGGCTGAAAGGTGGAAGAGTTTGATATGACTGAGGGCGTTAATTTTAAAGGGGAACTAAAACAAATACCTTAGTATTCCGTTGTTTTGCGGGTCTTGATGGGTCTTGGAACTGTGCAGGACTGTGCCCATCATTACCCATGAGCATGAACGCCTCTACTAGATGGATGTTGATTGAAGGCTCGATCAGTGAACAGTGAAAGAATAGAGAGGAGCGGCCGTTCATGTCCAAGAAACTGGAAAAATGGGAGCGTTTGTGGTCAGAACCCCAACCAACTACATCAGGAGTTCTATCGAAGGTATGGCCCTCTCAAAGATTGTGTATTCCTGGAAAAGTTCAAACAGTGCTGCAATTGTTTGGAACGGTTCAAACATCGAATAGCAAGCCTTCTGTTAAAAATCACGAGCATGAAAGGACCCGTTCATGCCGTGTATCTCTGCCCTTTTTGTGGGTACTCCCTACCCCCAAAGCCGACTCAAACAAATGAACCTGATGACAATGAGATTCTTAATGCTCCCTGCTCACCCCCAGTATCAAGGACACTCCCTACTCATCTCCGGTCCACCCACCGGGTACGGAGCATGCTGGGCACCTAATGTCCAGAAACTCACCCACCATTTTGAGACGCACACATGGATGTCTTCACCAAGGTTCTGGTTCAGCCGCTCCCAACATCTGTGGTATGACCTGCGCCAATCCTTGGCGCTTCCGCTTCAAGACAAAAGGTTTAACAACAAAAATCCTAGTGGTATCAGCTTTAATGGCTTGTGTATATTTATATATATTCCACTGTGCATGTATGTGTATATATATAAATTGAACACAGGAGCTACATGAACTTTAAGTTGGTCTCTGGGTCTGGCTCCTTCTTTAAGGCTTGTGCCTATGTATTGCCATGACAGAACTCCAAAGTGGTCGCACTCGTCCTCTTGGCGCGGTAGAAGACTGAGCATCACGGCTGTTTCTCTCAGTTTAGTCTTGTTTTTGAATGTGCATCAGGACAAACACACAGTCTCTAGACAAGAATTCCGCACCGGCCAAGACAACCCAATCCGTGTACATGCACAACCCCAGGGCTCCAACCCCAAAAACTGCATTCAACCGCAACTGAAAGGTCTGGATAGAATCTGAGCGTTGACAGGATTTCACCCGTGAAGATGATGCCAAGAAAACCTGTCGGCAGAAGCTCGCAGCTTCTGAGTAACTCCTATGACCACAAGACTGATCACAAAATATCACAAGACCAGGTTCCTGCTTCACTGATTTCGTGGACCTACTACCAGGTAGATAAAACTTGAGCAGGCCTGCGCTCCACAACAAGTGAGCTTCCAACTTCCAACTGGGTCATCCAGTGTCCACACACAGCCCGACATCCAACACGGGTTTCAAAAGGAGGAGTCCCAACATGTCCCAACCAAAGGCTTGCAGCTGGTTTCATGTCTAGTGACTAGTGCCCCCTCTTCACTTTGCAGCTTATCGACACCAGCACTAGATTCGTTCCGAGGCGACGCCTTCCCTCCATTCTTCTTGGGAGTTTTCGGTGTGTCCGCACTTGACACACATGATTCTCTCATCTACAAGTTTTCATCAAACCTCCGACCACTTCAACAAAAACACACATTGCATCTTCCTCCATCCTCCAAGCGTCCCACGCCCTGTTGCAGGAACACGGGCATGGGCGGCGGCGGGAACTGGGGCGGAGGCATCGTCATCGGTCCCACGGGCCCCGGCAGCGTGACCATGGGCGGCGGCGGCACCGGGGGAAGCGGGAAGGAGGGCATCACCGGAACGCCTGGCATCGACCGAGGGAAACCGTGCGTTGGAGTCACCCGCCCTGCCAGGAGTGGTTTACTCCGTGTACAGTTTCTGGAGGGTTCTTGTTACCTGGGTGCTTAGTTTGTGTGGCCCACAAAGGCCCACACCCATCGCCGCCTGCCTGCCTAAAACAAATCCAAAGATCAGGAGTGTCCCAGAACCAACAGCGCTGTACCAGCAGTGATGTGGAGGTGAAGTAGAGACCAGCTGGACATGTGGTTGTTCTGGAGTTGAAGAACTATGCCTATGCGGCCCCTTGTGCACGTATTCTGTCGACTCTTGAACTATATAGAGTGCAGTTTACAAGTGCATACTGCACAAAACCTGGTACAGCACCCTCCAACAGGTCTCCTCGTTCGAGGGTTGTTGCACCCCAAAAGGTCTTATATTGGTGATCAAACGGTGCATGTTAATGTGTATATTATAGAATTATGAATATTACATTATCGTGTGCGTCCATGTACATGCGTTTCAAAGACCCTTTTCACAATGTAGTCCCCTTCGAATTGAGAACAGGCGCTTTCGCCCACACATGGGTTTTGAATGGTTTTGAGCCCAAGGAAGCTCTAGAAAGTCCACCCAATCTTAAACCAATTGTAAAACTACAAACACTGTCCGCACTGTCTCTCCCTCTTCTCTGTGAAATATGGATCTATCGGACCTTCCTGCAATTCTGGCTCTACTCACTCGCGCACATCGCTGGCCTTGCATGGGCTGGCCTTGCATGGGCGGATGTGATTGAGGAGGACTCATGGGTGCACTCTTCGACCATGTTTGCCTCTCCTCAGTTGAGCCCGCCCGGCGGAAGTGGAGTGGTGAAACAGGTGTGAGCTGAAGCAGTGATCACCCGGATGCCCAGTTGAGCCTAGGTGAGTTGATGGCTCCCAAGGAAGAGTCTACCAAACAGTAGGTGTCGGTAAGGAGCCCTCAACATCACTATATACGTGGGATGGTATGGGCTGCAACCGGGCTGGTTTTACAACAACTCTGGCCAGGTCCATCTCCAGTTGACCTCAAACCATTCTAATTCTTGTGTGGACGTTCGAATCTACAAATTATACCAACCTATTGTGACAGCCACACTGCTTCTCATTGCTTCATATTTCTCTATGGATCTATAGAAGGAACTATGGGTCTATGAACTTCTAGGCCTATGGGTCTGGATCGATCCCAGCGTGTTGACACGATCGGTGCGGTTCCGCTGTGCACCAGTAGGATTGGAAACGCACCCGACCCGGGAGGTCGAATTGGGCGGCAGTTGGAGACGAAACCAAGCGTGGCAACTGGTGGTAGGAGGCTGTTTAGTCAATTGGATGATATCCCAAATGGATTGAACAGACCTGGACCTTCATGTCGGGGTGTCCTGGCTGGAGATCCCGGATGGTAGTGTAGGGGCTTCCAGCCAGCTGACCCCTTTGAAGGTCCCAAAATGGATTGAACAGACCAATCATTGGAACAGGTATTGGAGAGGGTTCTTATATGTATATCCATTTGGAGATGCCTTTTCATGCTCAATAATACGTAGCGTTGTAGTTGTAATCCTCCTTCTATATATTATATATATAATTGTGTTTTTACACTAAAAGCAATAAAATGCACTGATGTTGCTAGGAGCCACCTGGGACTTGGACGGCTCCAGTGCTTGGACGTGAACTTCCTCCGTTCGTTACCCAGAAGGGTGCCTCTGGCGTCCTGACTGCAGTAGATACAGTAGATATGTGTGAGTGAACATGTGCTCAAGAACCATGCTGGCGAACCTTACCAGGTTGCAACGGCCGTTGCAGCTTGAAGTACATCACTTGCCGGTGCTTCGGCCTCCCCAGTCACCGGAAAAGAACGTTACAACGGTTACAATCTATAAATACAAAACAACTACATTGCCTCACATTGTCTCATCACACACAAATGCCGAATTGTGGCTCTCTGGACAAAGCACATCTTCCACTCCGGCACCGTTGTTGGAGAGGAACCATTTCGGTAGGTGCGAGAAACCTGGCAGCCTTTCAAACAGGGCCATATGGTACATGGCAAGATGTGGCATCAGCTAGCTACATCCACATCGAACACAGCTAGCTACTCCACCGGCGACCGCAAAGCGACCGGACTCAGATGAGTCAAGGCTCAGCTTGAGGAGTGAAACGTTCCTCAGCCGCTGGCATTCCGACAAAGGCGGGATGGAGGGCATCCCAGAAGCTGTGGGAGGCGACCCAGAGCTGTGCAATGGGATCCCAGAAGGGACAAGAGGTTTGTGACATACCCTACGCCCAAATGCCAGCAAAATGGTAGGGATTGGCTGGGTCACGAATCAAAAAGACCTCCTTCCGGCGGATTCCGACGCTGCGGAATAGGGGGGAAACAAGTCGGAGACCAAAAGAAGACATCAAAATCAAAAGGGTGAACATGCATTTCAGGTGGTGACATCTCATAACCCATGACAAAGCTTGTCATAGGTCATACGATCTACTGTATATTTAATCCTTCCAGTGAACGCAGTGAATTGAATGAACAAATCACCACATGTGCAAACTTGAGCACTGTTGCCGTGTTGCCGCCCCAAGTTGCTAGAAAATGATTGCATTGCCAACCCCCTGCAAACCTTCGCCGACCCAAACACCTTCAACTTTCGCTTGTTCCATGGCTACAGCACGTTTCTCTTTTTCCAAAGCTACTTGGCCAAGTAGAATGTCGCGGAATGAAATCCCCCATGTGGAAATGCAAAAACATTCAGGTCGTTTATTTTTCTATCAACAGTCTACAGTCTCATATGTCTAGATTCAACAATACACCCCAACTCCTCGTCTTGAAGACTTGTTTCACCCCCAATGGTGCCCACCACGGCTGACTCCGTTGCCCAGTGTCTGCTTGTGGGTTCAGCGTGAAGCTCGAACCCGGTGGCCCCGGTGCTCCGGGGCCGACTCCGGGGCCGAGCCCGGGGCCTGTGGGTGGAGGGACGGGCGGCATGCCTCAGAGGCGCCCGTTTCAGGCTCAAATGTGTCTCTTCTCAACGGTGTCCACCAGGAGGACGGTCATGGAAAAATGCGGCACTTCATGCCAGGAGTTTAGGAGTTCAACGAGCAACGGCTTCAGTGAGTCATCTGTGATGAACGTGCCGATATACATGACATGAATCAACGCAAACGAACGTCGTGAAGCAGCAGCGACTTTCATGGGACCATGACATCGTCGTATTTGAAGTCATGACAATACGTGTCATTAATTGAGGGCAAACATAACTAATTGTGTTACGCCATTGTCATGACTTCAAAAAAAACTTAAAATGACGTCACAGCATTACAACTCATTGCATCATCAAGTATGACAACTGGCATTCATTCATGTTCATTCAAGTCCTGCCATGAAGACGTCATTTGACGCCATGGACTTGTCAAGTCAAAAAGTTCATTATCGGCAGCATATTCAATCATGCAATTCAATATATCCAAGTCATTAATTGAGTCATTACTATATAAATGGAGCGTAACTGGACTCGACTTATAGTCAAAATTTACATAATAGATTCAACATAGTAAGCTTAAGTTCAAAGAATTTATAGAAACTAATGACCCGTCAATTCATGATGATGTCTATTAAAACGTTCATAAATACTTTTATATAAATATACCTTTGAAGTTTATGTACGTATATATATATAATATACATATATCTACGCTTACATATATTTATATTGTTTTATATTACATCTTAATGGACAACTTGGGGCCATGCAGGGATGACTTTCGCGACTGGAGAGTACATTTCAGGTGAGTACATGGTGGAAGTGACTTCGAGGTGTGCCCAAGTCACCTGAACTGAGGTGTCACTTCAGGTACATGGTGGAAGCCCTGCAAACTGAAACACCAGAAAATCCTTTATAGAAGATTATGGAAGTCTAGACAAGGGTTTCCATGGGATCCTCTATCTGAAATGCTTCACCTGAATAAAGGTGCTGCTTCTTTTTGCTTTTGAGGCCAAAGACCGGGCAGGAAATCCGCCACGGCGATATGCACCACCTGCGGTCAAAGGCCGCGTACCACCCTCCACCCGTCACGGACGGTGGGCTCTCCAGTGACACCGAAAAACCAGCGGTCGATGGGCATTGTGTCACTTGTCTGTAAACAGTACGCTTTGTAGAGTCCTACCACACACCAAGGGGCGGATGATGAAGGGTTTCCAGACACCAAGGCACATGTATCAGCTAACATTGGCATTGGGGGGGAGTGATGGGGAGTGAGAAAATCACAAGCTTGTCTGCCCCCACCCACCACTGCAATTTTGATTCTGACGATGTTCATGACCAAATGGATGGAAGGACAGTGACGTTGTCTTTTGGAACCTCTCTGAGGCTGCCCCATCTTGTCAGCGTGGACCCTTCCGCTTCTTGCCTGAGACTGGCTGGGAAATGGCATGCCAGTCATGCCAGTCATCGACATCCCTGGAATTCCTCCTGAGGGACAAGGAGAGTCAGCCAACCCGGCAAAAGTACAAAAGTAGGTGCCCTCGACATCCGAGAACGAGGGTTGCTTCTGCGGAGTCCTGACATTCCTGGCATCATCGGCATTGCACTGGGCACGTTGGGCACGTTGGGCGCGTTGACCGTGGGTGGTGCTGCTGGTGGCCGCTGAACCATATGAACCTGGGAGAAAACGAAAGCGTGCCAAGGGCCCGGAGGAGAAAAACAGCACAACACAAGCAGCGTTCTGGAAATCCAAGACTAGTACCCAAACACTCCAGGTATTGTTTTATGTTATTGTTTAATTAACCCCTGAAACCGCTGAAGCCACCCCAATGTAGGTAAATATTCACTCCATCATATTCCATACATGGATTGTTTGGGGTACGATCTCCGTTACTTGGTCGTTTCTTTAAATCCTCAGGCTCTGGAGTCTGGAGTTGGAAAATGCGTTTGTCTTGTTTGTCTCGCAGTCTCTTGACCTGCAAGGCACAATCTGGCCACTGTCTGTGATATGGGTTCCCAGCATGTCATCGTCCTGGCGTCTTGGGCGCCAGCGAGTCTGAACATGGGGCGTCATGCCATGCGTCACAAGTCACAACCACCATGCCACGCCTTTTTGGGGAATGTATATTTTTTTCACGACGGGTGGTGCAAACACCCCAAACCCTCAGAAATATACTTGACAACCTGAGAAGCTGCAAAACGAAAGCCAGCGTTTTTTGTCCGTTGTTGGCCAAAGGCAGCATGCAGCAGCGCGCACGGCGTGCTTCCCTGCACCCCTACACACCACCTGCTTTCGAGTGTGCCTTCTCAGGCCAGCCCCCCTGAAACCTCCTTCTTACTCAGCTGGCACCTGCCCAGGTATAGATACCCAAGGTAGCTACAATTCAGTTTCCAGGTATAGTAGTTCAAGTTCCCTTTCCGTCAACCGCTCGACAACCTTTACACATGCACAGCAATCCACAGCTTTGAAGTCTCATTCGTGCTTTGAACTTATATAGGTGCGTAAGAGGTATAGCAACATAGCATTTATACGGACCCAGGGTAGCTACAATTCTGTTGCCAGGCATCGCACTTCAATTTACTACCCTAGGTCCGCGCGCAAGCAACCGAAGACAATTGAAAAAAGCACCTCCAAAACCTTGCTTCCGTGCACCCCTACACACTACCTACTGTCGAGTGTGCTTTCTCAGGCCACCCTCCGAACCCCCTTCTTACTCAGCTGGCGCCTTGCCAGGTATAGATACCCAGGGTAGCTACAAGTCAGTTGCCAGATAAAGTAGTTCAAGTTCCCTTTCCGTCAACCGCTCGATAACCTTTACACACGCACAGCAATCCACAGCTTTGAAGTCTCATTCGTGCTTTGAACTTATATAGGTGCGTAAGAGGTATAGCAACATAGCATTTATACGGACCCAGGGTAGCTACAATTCTCTTCCCAGGCGCGGACCCAGGGTAGGAAAATTGAAGTGCGATACCTGGCAACAGAATTTTAGCTACCCTGGGTCCGAACATATGCTATGTTGCTATACCTCTTCCACACCTATACAAGTTCAAAGCACGAATGAGACTTCAAAGCTGTGGATTGCTGTGTGTGTGTGAAGGTTATCGAGCGTTTGACGGAAGGGGAACCTGAAGTACTATACCTTGTAACTGAATTGTAGCTACCCTGGGTATCTATACCTGGCAAGGCGCCAGCTACACCTTACCAATCAGATGATGCAAATGATGCAAATTGCATTTCTTGCATCACCACCCCCTCAGAAATCACAGAAACTCAACCTCAAAAACCTTACTTCCGTGGACGCCTCTCCCCCACCTAATTTCGAGTTTACGTGGTACGTTTGCGGGCCACCCCCCCAGACCCTACTTACTCACTTCGTTCGCCAAACACAACTCAGCTATCGCCTTCTACGAAGGCTGGCTTTCGTAACCTCAAACACATCCAGGACGTCGGACAATCAATCTTTCTTTATAGACTTATGGATCTTGAAATTGTGGAGCACTTTGCTCTTCGAAATGCTTGCATCATCTGGAATCTGTACCCTTGCCTCAACGCCCTAGTGACTACAGTACCTTCATCTGTAATATTTCCAGCCTACCAACGCAAGGGAATAGTATCCAAGCCCCATGATAGCATCGACAGCAACAGATTACCTCTTGTCTCCGCTGCAACCCTTGATTCTGCCAGTCAAAAGACGATTATTCGTCCCTGTTTGGGGATTGGAACATGACTTCCAGTTCGCCCCAGCAGTTTCCAGGTTGACTGTTGAACAAACACAAATCCATACCCAATAGATTGCTGGCCGATGTTTGAATCCACCTGACAGTATTTTGGAGTCGCTGGGATTAATCGCAGGCAAAGGCTTAATTCACCGACCAGATTGGATATGTGTCTGGTGTTCTGCAATAATATTGCATTTGCGCAAAGGGCTAGCTGAAAAAGGAAAACACAAATTCACCCAAAGTATGGACGTTTGGATTCCTTCGAGAACCCCTCCATTCCACAAGGGTTCAGTTTCGCAGAAACCGGTCCTGTACCCTTCTCTAAAAAGAAAACACAAACGGACCGACGTCAGTGTCCCAGGCTTTTTCTTCGGTGGATGTGTGGTCCTTGATGGCTCGTCCGCGGCAAATGAGCCTCTGATCAGTTGAGATGCTTAGTTTCTGTGCAATTAGCTCCTTGAGCTGTAGACCAGTCCTGGGCGGCCCGGCCAGTGAGGCGTGAGTGGCGTGTTTGGTTGAACAGCCCAGGCCATGGCCTACCCGACCACCCAGGTCGATACTCTGGAGACCTTTGGATGCTACAAGCATTGAAGTATCTATAGTGCACATGTAAGCCAATATACATAACACATACACACACATATATATATATATAAATAACCATATGCATATTAATATATTTACATATATAACTATACATATATACGTATAATACACCATATTATATATATATCCTTAAAGTGATTCAACTAATATCTAATAGTTTCTAATAATATTTCAATTGGGAATGCAGTCTAGTCACAGTCACACTATTGATCCGATCCGGGATCTACACGCCACGCAGGCTTGCTAGCCTTGACAAGCATACGTCGCATGGTCGGTGCTCAAGTCGCCTATTCAGTGGAGGATCAGTCAGTCAGGTTCCCTTACTGACAATAAATGGGAAACGGTCTTTCATGTGATGGGAACCGAAGGCGTTCCTTGAACACCTTCCACCCTTGAAAGCCCCCACCTCAGACGCCGGGGTGAGGCCGAGAGGCATCTCAGGTCGCACTTCAACCAGTTGTGAGCTGCCATCGATTCGTTGGATCCTCGGTTTCGTTCGCTGTTGGACCGATGAGTTGAACCCCGGCTCAAAACATCCATCTTACTGGGCGTACTTCAACCACACCCTTCCCTGGAACTTTGCTCGGCTTGAGTCATAGTGGGGCTTTGTGTGCGCATGTTGGTAGGACATGTTCTGGAATCTAGATACTGTCAATTTCTACTTCAATGCTTCCACAGTCTTCCCCAACTGTTGTAGTAAGTACGTTCTCTCTTTGCTGGAAAGCTGCATCATACACGCACAAACCGCAAATCCGCTGAAGATACTCTCAACCCATTTGACACAAAACAAACACCGTGCCTTTGGTGAACTCTTCAATCTGGTGGTTCTGCCAGTTGCAACTCAAAAGCCTTCCTGGACCATAATCCATATATATATATATATATGATGTTGAAAGTGCTGCCCACACTTCGGAATCCCTCAGGATCTCGTCCGGGGCCGGATCCACGTTGGACAGGAATCCCGCTGGAGGAGCCAAGTCACCAACTCGAAGGCGCGGTCCAAGTCGAGCTTCAAACATAAAAATCCGTCTACAGTATCTACAGTGTATTTTCATATATTTTCATCAAGGGGTGCAGTACTTCATGATGTGTAGAAACATCTCCAACTTCAAGCCAATAGCGCCCGGAACTCGTGGACCTGCCGTGCCCCCCCCCGCCCTTCCTGTTACGCCCTCACGTCAGTGCATTGAGATCGTTCGGATCTCCTCCGAGCGTCTTGATCTCAAAGACCCGGTCGCCTGCAGCTGCCCGGGCCTCCTCGCTGCCACAGGAACCTTAGCGCAGGAGCACACGGGCGCCGCCAAAAAAACGGCCAAATCCGAATCCCCGTTCCCTTCTACCACGGAGGGCTTTCAGGCATCCCCATGTTTTGGCACTGAGGGGAGGTTTTCAGGTCGGATCTGAAACACACATACGTTTCCAGATTTCCCACACATACCCTTAGTCCAAGAGGCCACCATAGGATCTCCATGGCTTCATATCCATGGCCAGCCAAAGGCCGAATAGACGGTGTCTCGGTGTCTACCGCCACGAACGGCCTTCGGTCGGGGCAACTCGTGAAGAACTCTGTGCCATGCTGCAACTCGTGAAGTCTTTGTGAACATGTATGAAGTCGTTGTGAATTTGTGCATTCCCCGTGAGTTTGGTTGGGAAGGGTCGATTTACCCCTTGGGGGGGCCGAGATCTTTCATTATGTACACGCCACATCTGCCAACACTTCTTTGTGGCTGAGATGCTGGACGCATTGAGCCAAAGTAGCAAACAACAAGTGCAAGCACATGGACAAACAGAAACCACGAATAGGTGCCCACTTTGGAATGTCCATGGTGTGGCGTAGCGATCAATCAGTTCTTCAATGTCCTGCGTTTGTGAGAGCACACAGGAAAACAACAAACATGCAATCAACATATGGATTGGGGGGGATCAAGGTGGACAAGTAGAATTAACATAACATCTCCAGCATGGTCGCATGTCCGACAAACTGCCACAATCCTAGAGGGATAAAGGGGCTGAACACAAAGGTTTCAGCTGGTTTGTTTTCCGGTCAATCCTCGTGCCCTTAATTGAACAGAACCGATCAAGAGGGGCGACTTTTGCTCCCAGTATGCCCTGGCAAAATCCGGGACCAGGTTCTTCTTCGCTTATAGTCCTGAATTGATTTGAGGAGCTTTTTCCTGGGCTCATGGTGGACAAACTCGTAAGGTCGGGGCATATAGCAGCCAAGAATGTGATTCAGGTTTGGTCAAGGCACAACTGCCCTGCCAAATCTTGCCAGAATGTGGATGGGTTGCCCAAAACTGCCTACACTTACACCCCTGCCGTTTCAGTTGCCCCTGCTGAGCAGGGCCTGCACGGATGATGGTCATCGGTTCGGGAAAACACACTGAGCGCTCCAGACTTCACGTCCTCCACCAGCCGGTGCTCCTTCATCAGGGCCTGGGAAACCAGGCAATTCCGAGGACATCCGAGGACAATCGTTTCAAGATGTTTTCAAGAAAAGGACTCCAACAAAAATGAACTAAGGGCTCCTGGCCTCGCTACTAGGAGCAAGGACGCTACTAGGGGCTCCTGGCCTCGCTACTGGGAGCAAGGACGCTACTAGGAACTTACTCCCTTGGAACAGTTGGTGGTATATGCCAAGAAGTATCTGCACACACGAACATGGCCATGTATGGCTGTGGTATGCAGTTCTTTCACATCGCTCGGGGGTGGCCGTCGTCCGTCCGATGTCAAGCCATACATGCCAGTTCCAAACAGGCCGGACATCGAAGGGGGGGC
This sequence comes from Durusdinium trenchii, assembly GCA_963970005.1. Classification (NCBI taxonomy): domain Eukaryota; class Dinophyceae; order Suessiales; family Symbiodiniaceae; genus Durusdinium; species Durusdinium trenchii. The sequence goes on from CAXAMN010021361.1 coordinate 2,337,048, forward strand.
GTCTGGGCAGCCCCAAACGTGAGTGGAGAAGCGGACATCGTAGCGGGTCACTTCTCCCTCGCCGTAGGTGTCCGGCACCTGAGCCAATGAGAAGACATGGCGGTCTCGGCGAGATGGTGTCCGAGCGAGGAATCACGTCATATTGACGGTTGGAAGGCCCAAAAAAGTATATAACCAAGAACCATGCATGCTTGGTTAGGTACTCTTACAAGGGATTTCAGGCACCTTTTTCACAATGTGCGCTCACTCCGAAGTTCCCTTACAACTTACAACCTTTAAAGGTCTTCTTGGGGAAAAAAAAGGCTGAGTACTTGAGTCAGTGACTGTATGATAACGAACGCGTATGTGTCCCGGAGTGTCCCAGAACTATTCAATCCAAGTGCGCAAGTGAAATGGTTCAGCAGCAAACAAAAAAAGGTATTGCACCGTAGGAGTCTAGTGCCACTTTCTTTTGCTGCAGCACGAACTTTAGGTCTGAATTTGTGGCTTCTTCTTTTCATGGTTCTTGGAGGCCTATATATATGATATATAAATGTGCAAAACCGAGTTTTTAAACTATGGGATCAAGAATTAGAAAATCAGTAATCAAACTTCCAAACTATCCAATTCAATAGTTCTGCAATGTTCTGCATAGGTCCAAGGCTTGCTGAGAGCTTCCCAGATCTCTGCGACTACGTCACCAACAAGGATACTCTGGGCAACCGAAGTGGACAAAGGAGTGGGATCAGCGCATGGACCGTCGAAGACGGTAAGTAAGGAGATGTAAGGAGCATACAGTATATATATATATGTATTATATGATCATATATGATTATATGTATATATAAAATATATATAATTGTATTAATATATAGATCACGTGTCTGGACCTCTCTGGACAGCGAAACAACTCGCTCGGAGCACCTCACCTGCCAGTAGATCTTCATGCCCTCATTCACATTGCCCGATAAGAATCGAGGCCTCCTGAGAGCATCGAGTGCTGCTGTGCTTTCAGATTTGACACAAGCGTTCGAGCGCCGCTTAGCTGAGCCCAAGCGTTCAGTCGTCGCATATGCTTCATACACATGCTGAGCCGAGCTGGCCAAATCCTGAGCCTTGTTGATTCTATGGCAACTGGCCAAATGACTGGCCACCTGGGCATCCCTGGCTCGCAGCGGGCGGGGTGACAAGAGCCCATCTTCATAGGCATACTTGGCACACTCCAGTCCTCAGTGGTCCATAAAATCATGAATAAGTGTGACCGGAAAGCCTTTTCCCTTTGTAGCAATCTTGTTGGTGTCATCATGTTCATTTCTGCTAGTGGATGATGTGAGTGAAGGCATTTCTTGAGAAATGTGATAACTGATCACTGATAACCGTTTCCTAACTAAGAATTGGTAGGAATGGGCGGAAGATGGAAGCTGAGGAAGCTCAGTTCTAAGCATGTCCATCCACCCTGCCCCTTGGATGACCATTTTCCTCTACGAACATCTACAAACAGGTGGTTTTCCACTTCCATGAGAATTTCAGGGGGTGCACACTTCTGCTCCTGAGCCCAGTGCAGAACTACCAATCTGGTTGCACGCTCGCACCTGGGCATCGAAAAAGGGGGTGCTTCGACAGGTGCTGCGCACACAGGTGAGCTGACCCACACGGTGCTACATAAATTACTGTACCAAAGAAACCTATCAGGAGATTCATGCGAAGTTCGGCTGCAACGTGGACTGCCGGAAATCTGTGCAAGTACAGCTTTCAGCACTTCTTCCCAAAAAGGTTCCCTCTAGTTGAATATCATCTGCCACTATCTACATGCTAGTGCTAAACCCAATGTGAGTCATGCCTCCTACATGGAGTTTCTTGGGTTTGGGCTCTGGTCCCGGCCCTGCACCTGGAAGTAGTAGATGGTCGATGGCCTCAAGCCTTTGATCTTCATCTGCGTCAACGCCTACCGGTCGTGCGTCGCGGCGTTCGTGTCAGCCGGTTCCAAACAAAAACATCAACACCACTTGAGTGTCTTAGCTGTGATGAAAGGAGATGATGAAATTCTGCGGCCTAGCTGTTCGTAAAAACGGACACCGACACCATCCGACACCAAGGCTCCAGCAAAGGAGCCCCGAGCCAAGCGCTTTTGCGCCGACGTTGGGGAGAGCTGCGGACCTCGCCGAACAAACGCCATCGGAGGAGAGGGGCGAACAATTGGGCGAAAAGACGTGTCCGGATGGGTGTGGAATGTGCCAGGCTTGTCTTGCTTTTGATGTTTCTTTCCATGTCGGTCTTTTGTTGTGACGGGTATAGTGCTTTGATGTTGGTTCCTTTGATTCTTGCACAGTTACACTGTCACTCACAGTCACACTTACTTGCATGCAGCACATTAGAGTCGAATAGTTCTGTGCAGAATTGACACTTTCCTCTAGGATATATATATATATAACCAGTCACGCAGAGAGCTCTTCCGTTACGAGTGGTTCAAACAAAGAACTCTTACACTCCTGGAACAAACATGGAAGTGGAGAATGGCCCCTTGGAAGACCCTTTTCCACTACAAACAGGTCGTTTTCCACTTCCATGTTCGTTCCAGGGAGAGTCAGTTTCACCGAAGCAATGCTGCAAAATTCCCGGCCGGATGTTCCCCACCTTCCTCTTCCATGAGTTCGCCCCGCTGGCCTCGTGATCCAAAGGGAGGGGGTCACCGTTGATTCAAAGGCAAGGGCGAATTGACCAACTCATTGCTTGTTCAAGGGTCGGTCTCTGCTTTTTTGTTCAAGGGAACTTTTGGGTTTTGTAGAGCATGTCACTTCACCCCCAAAAAGACCGCTATCAGCTGATCGACACTGAGCGGGACAGCAATGCCAACAGAAAATCCCCGTGCATTTGCACTTCGCTAAGGCCCAACTAGACGACGAGTGGCCCGAAAGCATTTTTCATCACGTAGGAAGTCAGAGTGCGAGTTATCTGTTAAGTGTTCAGTGTGAAGTGTTAAGTCGAGTGAGTTGAGGCAGTGTGTGGGTCTCTGTGTGTGTGTATCTATGTCTGTGTGTGTGTATGAGTCTCTGTCTGTGTGTGTGTGTCTCCGAGTAAGTTGAGGCAGTGCGTGGGTCTCTGTGTGTGTGTCAACCTTTTAAGAGAGCCGGGTGGTCGGGAGACATGACTCAGCTGCAGGGGCGCCAGAGCAGCTGCGAGAGATGACTCAGCCGCGAGAGATGACTCATCCGCGTACTAAAGTTGCACTGCAAAGTCACCAGTTCTCAGCTTCCAGCTCCACAGATTGCTCCGCGTACTAAAGTTGTACTACAAAGTCGCCAGTTCTCATCTTCCAGCTCCCCAGATACTCCGCGTACTAAAGTTGTACGACAAAGTCGCCAGTTCTCATTTTCCAGCTCTCCAGATACTCCGCGTACTAAAGTTGTACTACAAAGTCGCCAGTTCTCAGGTTCCAGCTCCACAGACTGCTCCACGTACTACAGTTGTACTACAAAGTCACCAGTTCTCATCTTCCAGCTCTCCATCTGCTCCGCGTACTAAAGTTGTACTACAACTTCGCCCGTTCTCATCTTCCAGCTCCCCAGATACTCCGCGTACTAAAGTTGTAC
>CAXAMN010021361.1:2343789-2357428 GCA_963970005.1 Durusdinium trenchii
ACTACTAGTAAGGCACCTGTTACTACTAGCGTGGCACTTGTTACTAGTAGCTTCTTGTTTCTCATCCAAGTGAAGTCTCCCCCGGCCGGGAGTCTTCACTAAAACGACCCGTGAGGACTGGGTGGAGGAGACAGAGTCTTTCTGCACAAGACGAGTGTCCCAAACATGTGTGGGGGGCACCCCTACAACAAACCTTCCGTCAAGTTCAAAACATTGTTCTGTGATCTCCTCAGCTGCCTGGAGGTATTGAACCCACTAAAGTCAGCTGTCTAAGTTTAGGCTTGCAAGAATTTGGAAGGATGAAATACCAAGTGTTCTGCGAAGGCATCGATAACAACATTTCATCTTCAACGTCAATCAAAACACCGAGGCCTCTGAACAATTGAAGAATTGAGATTCTTCAATGCATAGGACCGAAGGAATGTCGCAACAATGCACAGGACCACTGTATTTGTATGTATTTGAATCATTCTCTCCCGGTAGCGGTTGCGCACTTGTCCCACCAGGCGGTTGTTGTCCACTTGGCTCTAGAGGTCACAGGTCACACGTCGCCTGGTAGTGCTGGACAGGGATATTGTAGCACTCCGGGTGTGTCCAACGAATCACCACCTGGCAGGTTGAGACACCTGGTGGGTCCACCAAATCGGTTGATTCACCCATTGGATTTGTCAAAACACCATCCTGCCAGAAGCTCGATTGGATCTGTTCCGCTTGACGAATTCACATCGAGAGTATCCTGGGGGGGGGGGCGTTTGAGGCGAGCGAGAACGGGAAGATCCACTTGACCGATACGTGAACACAGTTGAGAGGAACCAGATGGAACCAGCTACCTTGAGAGGAACCATCCCCACAGTGTACACTGACTGTTCAAATATCTTCCATATCTTCCATTTGAGTTCCCTCGACAAACCAGTCGCCGCAGCTGGGTTGGATGCATGATCTCTATGCTTTGTCAAGCTGAGCGGGTGATTCAATGAGAACAACAGTAGCAAGCACTCCGCTTCAGCCAACACATGGACGGCCCAGTGCTTGGAGGAACTGGCTAAAATAGAACACGAACAAAAATCCCTCCCACCATTTCAATGGCTACGACGGCTACGAAGCACTACACCTCCCACGGCTCCATCACCGCCTCGTGTGGCTTCGTGGGCGTGTCAACTCGTACCTCGGGTGCGAGTTGAGGTCCTGGGAAAAGGCAGCCAGTCTTTTGCCCTGACCAAATGGAGAAAAGGCACAAAAAGGTCCAAGCAAAATTGGCTGATAGTTGGCTGCATGATCTCTACGTCACTTACGTTGGGAACTGGGCTTCGCGAAAACATCTGACAGCCATGCCGTAAAGTCAAGATCACCTGGGTCCACATCACTTCAACAAGCCACTTTCAAAAGACCGGTGCTGGACAGGTGCAAATGATTGCAAATGCGTATACTTGTATTGCCCTAGGCCTTTGCTTGATACATAGCAAAGGCCACACATACAACCCCCACGTCGTCTAAAACCAACGTCTCTTTTGGGAGTGGTGCCTTCTTCGGACCGGACGAGGGGGTTTGCCGATGCACGCCCTGGCTGAGGGCTCCACTGGAGCGTCTGGCCTTCGAGAGGGGAAACGAGGTGTGTCCCCCGACGAACTGGCTTCCTGGATCAACTCAACTGCGAAGGGAACCGATGGATCATCATGGAATCACCATGAATCACCTCTGACTGGTGTATAGAGCATGTTCCTAAAACCGAACTAACATCCTTCGTTAAGGTGCGCTGCTCCGCTGCTCTCGCCCCGGGCAAAACACCGAGCTTCGGCCCTCACACTGGCCGGCGCCTTTCGGGTGGCCGGCTGCGGGTGGCGATGCCCAAGGTGGTCTCACTCCACCTCGGAACGCTCCGTTTTTTCTGCTCATGCGATGGGCACCATTCATATCTATTTTTTTTCAATGGGCGCCACATGTTTGACCGAAGGTCTGGTTTGATCTCCGTCTTTTGGGGGGTCCTCTGAGTATGGGCTAACTGGTGGGCTAGTATCTCTTCGAAGAGCACCTGATCTGTGGAGATGATCTCCAGCCCTCCTCAGCTGCCGACGAAGATGGTCCGCGCTGGTTGTGGGCTCGGTGCTTCACATAGTACCTCCGTTGGCAACCGAGGGTTCCAGTTCAACCAGCTGAGCCGTTTAGCCTGGCGAAGCATCTGTGCGCATATTTGCCGCAACTCTATGAGCCACTGAGGGCACATATCTTGATGAAAAAATGCAACGTCTTGCGACGATGCTTGCCCGTGGAAGTTTGACACCTCTATTATTGGATTCGATTGGTATGGCCGGAGGCGGAAACCAAAGGTGCTACCACCGTGCTTGCACGAAGACCTTTTTTGTGCCTCCTTCTTAAACTAGACTGAAACATCAGCCAGGACATTGATGACAACCAACAACTAGTAACAAGAAGCTAGTAGGTTGGAGGCCATCGCTACTAGGGTGGGGGCCACCTCTATTATATAGTGGCAAGAAGCTAGTAGTAACAATTACGTTGCTGAAATCTATCCATGTCTCGATTCGACTGCAACACTGGGGCCGCCCCTCAGGCGCATCGAAACGGTTCCACCAAGAACACTCCCCTTTTTATCCCCTTTGTTGGGCGCGTCGAAACTCGTCAACCAGAAAACCCTTGAAGATCTCCAAGCCGGCATCACATCAGCATCCCAGAGGTTGCAAAAGTACATTTGCGTTGACCAGCTTCAGCAGTTGTTTCCGAAAAGGATGCAATTAGACATTCCTGGACACACACACATATCATATATATATATGTGCACACGAAAACAGAAACCGTGCATCTGTACATGCATATACAGACAGACCTATGCGTAGATCCATGTAAAAGGAGAATGATGTTTTATTCGGAATCGGCCCCAACATCTTCAAAAGGCCGGCTTGGATGTCCACGGGGTCCTATGATTCACGCCTGGCTGGCATTAATTGTCCTTTGTCGCTTTGGCTGCCTGCAGGCCTTCAAACACATCTACTGGAACCAATGATATGTATAATATATAATACATATCTCTGAGATTCCGAAAAGGGAAACACACACATGCTCCCATAAACCATTAGACTTTCTCCTTTAGATGTCCAATTCATAAGAACTATATCCTTATAGTATAACTATCAGCTTCGCATCAGCCCTGCAATTTGACACCAGGCCAGATGCACCATGTCAGGCGCAGCTTGTTAGAGAGTGCCATTTGTCATGGCCAGCTGAGAACACCGCAGACACCGCATGCCTGATGGATTGAAATATGCAGCCATGTCACACTCGTCATGACCCCTTAGCCACAGAACTGTGCTCTTGCCAAGTCAGCCACTGAGGCGCAAAAGGAGATGGGGTACGTCAGCTGCACTCCTGGCGGCGGCGGCGGCTGATGAGGGCGGTTTGAAAAAGAACACTGCTTAACAGTTCCGTCACAGCGAATGCCAAGTGAGGAGAGGTCAATCCGTTGACACATCAGGCTAGTGGATCGCTTCCAACGCTGGCTGAATGCGCAGTAGTCCACGCCAACAAATTGCGGGTGGTACTGTTGGACAAACTCCTTCATTGTTGGCATATCCCAAAGCATGGAAGACTTAGGGTTTTCAACCACGTACGGAACTGAAAGATGTTCACAAGCAAGTAGTACCCGCAACAAAAAAGCCAGTAACAAATTGCTTTGAGTGACTTTGTGACGCTCTTTTTGCTGTCAAGGTCAAGGTTTGTAAACCCCATAAACACTGTAGGGAACGAAGAGGTTTAGACACTTGACCAACAGATTTGCAACCCAGAGAATATGTTGCGCTCGGCATACGCACCCAGATGAAAGAAACACGCCCCTGTTGCATCCAAGCCAAAATCTTCTTTTCGACTGAAATACTCAGTACATTGTGAGAAGGAGAAAGGCAGGCGTCAATAGGATACATAGACATGCAACGCTGCAAAAAGGCTTGAGTGACGCGAGAGCCAAAAATCTCAAGTGCAAAGAAGTGCGGCTTCTGTTTCACTTCACAAACATTTGTCAACTCTAAGGCTCTGAGAGCCGTCGAGGTGGCACCACACCCATGAACACCTTTCGCATGTTTTTCTCGGCCCACATGCGGTATCTCATGCTGCTGCGGTCCAACTTGTTGAGCAACTGCTGGACGCGACCCGTCTTGGCGTAGCGCCGAACACTCTGGTCGGTGAGCCATCGACCGCGCTGCTTCACACCGTGGAAGTCTCTGTGTTTGGCGCAAAGATCTTCGGTGGCACCCCCCATGTCGCAGCTGATACGGATGGAGCCCATCTAGCCCCAGCTGCTTGCCAGCTGAAACAAAGTGAGTCCGGAAATTGGAAAAATCTGGCTGTCCTGACTTTTTAGCTTTTTCTTGACACCCAGCAGCTGTGTTACCTCTGATCACCACGTTGACCCAAGCGAATTGGCTTCCCGCCTTGACCGGGGGTATCACATGTCTTCCTAAAAGGTCGTGAGCTTCCCCAGGACGAAGGTAAAGGAAAAAAGTGACCATCACCATCAACCCCATGAGCTGTTGGCCGTCTGCCACCATTTGCATGGCTATGCCATACATGGCCAGGCGCGGAAGAGCCAAACGACTTGTGGCTGGGCGGGCCTTTCTCCAACCTCTCAGGGCCCTTCTTGCCCTTGGAAGCTGGTTTTTGAACTGCAGGAAATAAAATTCCAGAGCTGCCACGGTCTTCTCTCCCACATGAGCTGCCTTCCCATCCTCGAGGAGGTCCATGAAGTCCGCCAGAGCTGGGCTGCCGGCGGCGGCCAATGCTATGCCGTTCGCCGTGCAAAAGCCCTTGAACTTGTCGAGGTACAGGCCATATTGAGCTCTGCACTCCACTGAAACGCTTCTCGCCTCCAGCTTGGTAAGCTCCTGCTTTCTTGCCAAAGTTCCCACCTCGCCGCTGTGAGGCACTGACACTGCTTGCACTGATCTCCTTGCTCTTTTGACTGTTGGCATCACCGGCCCGCCATGGGCCATCACTCGCTTGGCTGCTTTCTCTTTCGCAGGCTCTGGCGGGCACGAACCCTTCAAGGTCCGGACCTCCAGTCTCTGAAACGCCGACTCCGGCGCCCTCATCGCCACCACCCTTGACGACGTTGGGGGGGTTGCACTTTCAGCAGGCTCTTTCTTGAAAGGACCCGGACTGACTTGCCCCCTGCTGGGCCCGTCGGCAACATTCCACTCACTAGGAATCCATCTTGGAAACACACCAAGGCTTGCAGCCAAACAAATTGAGCCAACTTGTTGCATAATGCGAAGCATGTCATAAGTGTGCGCCCGCCCCTTGTGAACTGCGAAGCACAGTGCCAAATTGTCCAACAAAAACGCATGGTTGCGTGATCTATGCTTGGACGATCGCGCCAGTCTCCGCAACGCCAAAACCAAAGCCCTTCCCTCCTTGATGGTAATGTGTTCACTTGTGTGCCTCCACATGCCCAATTTTACCGTTTTCCAATCTTTTCAACAGTGACTGGCAACTCCCGTGAAATCGTGGTTGTCCACATACATACCTGACTGCTCCACACCCCGGCCACAACCACCCACTGAACGAGTGTCCGACAACACATCCAGTCCTAAGGCTCGCTGGCGCGGCCCCCACTGTTCTGGAGGAAGACGCCGAAAACGCCATCTCTCGTTCCATTCGCCCAAGCTGCTGACAGTGTCGGCGCTGGCCTCACGTTCGCAGACGCCAAAGCCGTCTGGCGACGCATCCGTCGCTGTCAGTATGCTACTCCAGGGCCTTCTGATATCAGAAAACAGTAGGGGTACAATGCCAATGAAGTTCAAAACCTCTTGCTTTTCAACTCTATTCAAACGACGAGGGGGAGGATCTCGCTCAACAAAATCATAAAGGGCCCGGAACACAGACATACCATGTCGACAATGGATGCATAGTGTCATAGCATGTCCTGTCCTAAAAGCCGCTGCACCTATGTAGGAGAAACTTTAGCTTCAAGCAAACACTCAAAACCAAAAATAATTTTCCACATTCTGGAAGGTGTAGCCCTGACGTGCCCTAGATCTCCATTGATGATACCCCCCAAAGTCTGCACCACCGTGGCTGCCTCGGTCTCTTCGTGAAGAGAGAAGCCCATGGAACTCAACCTGTTGCAGATCTCATCGCAGCCGCTCTGGCAGGTGACTGGGTCGGTCGCCATTGTGTGAACATTGTCGCAATACGGCATTGATGGCATTGATATACAACTGCCCTCTTTCAACACCGGCGCAGGTTGCCCATCCAAAATCAAGGAGTCCCGCTCAATCCCCAATGACCTTAAAGATGCCTGCTCGTGCATGGCCTGAATAAGGAAAAGGACCAATGAAAACCCATAGGCAGAACCTTGATGCACGGTAAGATGCGACAATGCTCAAACTCCTCGCCAATCGCCCCTCCAGAAACCCAGACCGCCTCTTCCCACGTCAAGTCGCTTGCCAGGCAGAAGAAGTCCTTCATTCCTGGCGGGCAGTTACGGCATAGAAACAGTCCCTGATGTCAGCCCCTGCCGTGTAGAGCTTCTGATGAGGTTTCAGCTTCAACTGCCCCACTGCTGGCAAACTGCCAAGATTCGTAAGTGGTGGGGCTCTGAAAAGCAAATTTGTCTGTCTGCAATCAAGGACCAGACGCTGAGGAGGTTTCGACACTCCGTCAACGATCTTGGGCTTCTTTGCAACACAAAGAGCACCAACCCTGCCTCTAACCATGCTTGAAAAATCCAACACATTTGCCGAGAACAAGCGTTTGAGGAAAGACAGGTAACCATCTCTATGGGAAAGGAGCTTATCATTGTAAGGCGGCACACTTCCAGCTTCAGATTCCAAATCAGTCCACCTAGATGCATCTTGCAGCATATGACTCTCAAAATCTTCTACCATAGCACGGACATTTTCATCCAAATTGTCGACGAGGGACACGCCACCCACCTCACCACTCGGCAAAGAGAGCTGCTCCATCACCATGTCCACAACTGTTCCCACGCAAGGCTCGGTTTCCATGTAGGATGAGCTGGCGGCCCGAAGCGCATTCAAGGCTCCCTGGCGGCTTGCATCGGCAGGAGGGCAACCCAGCTGCTTTACTTTGTCAAGGACATTCCTTAATGCCTCTTGTTGCGCCGCAGGGAGGTCTCCGATATTGTCTACCTCAGAGACCTTGCGACGACCATGCCTCCCAAACCGCATTGAATTCAAAGCGTTGACAGCCATTGGCTCGTCTGGTGACGGCATCACGCCCCAACATCCTTCGTGCAGTAGCTCGAGACAATGGCTTCTGTATGGCAACACCTTCCTTAAGAAAGGGCAGAGGAAAAATATCTCGTTGCCTCCCACCTCCCCCCTTGAGGGGTGTGAAAGACCAAGTTCTCACATCTGCCAGCCAACTTCACCATCCCAAGGAGCTGCACCGCCCAGCGCTTCGTCAAATCAATCAAAAAAACAAAGCGCTTGAGGAATGCCACGAAGCCAGTCCCCAAGCACAGGCGCAGCCACACGAAAAAACCCGAGGTGGGGGCTGCGACCACCGGCAGCAGGTTCACTGACCGGACGAGGCCGCCGGCTGCTTTGGCACAGCTTTAGGCGGCTTGCCTTTTGCTTTTCCTTTGGCCTCTTCCAGCTTTCGTCTTTCTTTCATGATCTGCGAATCAGCCTGCAACTTTTTGGCCACATGTTCTGTCAGAGGTGGAACCACACTTGCACCATGCTTGAACTTGTTTCCCATCCAGTATTCGCTACCTTCGTAGGATGGTGAAGCAGGGTTGTATGCATGAGCCTCAGCGATCAATTGTTTTCTGCGCACTAAGATCTCGAAACATGCCAGGTTGCACACTGCCAAGCAGTCATATGAAATGGCAGTGTCGAGGATGCGGGACAAGGTTTCATCTTCAAAGCTTGCCCTGGAACGATCCGGGATTCGAGATTGCTGGAGCCAAGCGAGATGCTGCGCATAACTGCTTTCGGCCACTGACTGGACAGCTTGTAAGTAAGCCAAGCATGTGCGTGGCTCGTAAGGAAAATCCGCCATCTCAACTTGAGCCATTTCACCAACAGATTCTCGAAAGGACCGGAACCTCTCTCCGTTTGCCGTGTATTTCACGGCCATGGTTCGCACATCTTCTCCTGCATAACGACAATCTCCTTCAATTGCCTCACTGAGCCTCGCAAGCTGAATACTTTCTTCGCAAAAAGACCCCAGGCTGCCGGCGTCAATTTGCTTAATCAAAAATGGTCTCTGATTGCCGTCTGAGTCGGTCACATTCATGAGCCCGTAGTCACCCAGCACAGGCAGTCCAGCCGGTGGGGTCACTGCCTCACCAATCCTATGAGTGCCACACATCTCTGCCATAACCCAGATTCGAGGATGTTGGTCTTGCGCCGCCGCAGCCGGGGCTACGTCTGCTAGTCCCATCCTCTGACACTCAGCTGCAGCAGAAGCTCGACTGCGCTCCATCAAACGCGCGTAGTTGTTTGCTGACATAGGGGCGAACCCATAGATCGTGCCCTGCGGGACACCCACCGGCAACCCGTTGTTTGGCCCAGGTAAATGGAAGGCTGCCAGGTCGACATTTGATGCGTCACAAACCTCCACATAGACGTCAAAGTCAGGAGTGGCTATAGCGTACATGAAAGCTCCGGGATCTACTACCCCACAATGAGACGAGCATGCACACATGGAGGTGCTTCTCCATAGTCATGGTAGACAACAGTGCCCTCTTGCAGAGCCATCTAAGCAATCACTACCCTTTGATTTGCAATGCACTCGGAGGGCTGTATATTCCCTTGGATTTGCCCTTGACCGAGAATGCGACTTCACGACTTGAGCTGTCAGTCCGACTGGTCACCGTCACCTTTAATGCTAAGGCAGCGTTGAACAGCAATCCCGGCAATCCTACAATGAGAGCCACTATGATACCACAATGTGTCCAACTTGCCCCTGTCTCCGCAGCCGATTGGTGAAAGCAATTGCAGTTGCAGGCACAAGGAGCGGTCTCAACTGGATCAGGGTAGTATCCCTTCAAAGTCCACCCAAACCAAGCACCAACTACTCCAGTCAGCACTGCGGTGCTATCCATGAACAGAAAACAACGAAATGAACCCACCGTGAAAATCTTGAGAGTCAAACGGCCGGTTGAAATGAGTGCCGCTTTCTACAAGTAGAGGTCATATAACTTTTGTGATGTCAAAACCGAATTAGTTTTATGGGAGGGAATAAAAACTTGTTTCACAAAATTATTCCTACATCATCAATAGGTTGATAGGTGGGAACAATGCTTTTTTGTTATCAAAGAATTTGGTTGGAATTAAAAGAATTGAGCCGCCACCACCACCACACAACTCTTGGAACCCTAGGGGCGCCGGGCAAATATATATGTATATATATATATGTAAGCTTCCTTTTCTAGAGTTCGGTTATTGCTGCCCTTGAAGATCCTTGCTTAACTCTTCTGAAGTTCGCTTGATTCATGGAACTCTGCAGGCGGAGTCAATAGAAATCATTGTTTATACGGGCTGGGGTTGTATTATATAATAGGTATACTTGGAGCCCAAGGAAACTATCAAGATTACTTTTCTATTGTTCTGCTATTGCTGCACCTGCCAACTGAGAGCTGCACATGCTGCCTGTCTTACTGCTGCTGCTGCTGCTCCTCCTACTACTCCTACCACTACTACTACTACTACTACTACTCCTGCTACTACTACTACTACCACCACGACCACCACCACCACCACTATACCACTGCGACTACCACTACCACTACCACTATACGACTGCTACTACTGCTACTCCTACAGCTGCCACTACGACTACTACGACGACGACTACTACTGAATCCCACATGCTTTTGGTGGGCTTTACAAAATTCATCAAAATTCCCTCTCCCTTGAATGTTTGCCGGGCGGGGCCGTTTTACAAATCACATCCACGTGGAAAGCGTATTGCAGTAGCCTTGACTTGTCCAAAAACAGGTTCCAAGCCACTGAGTATCACAGAGCATCATAGTGGATTTCGGCCGTGCCAAGAGCATCCGAAAGCGTTTTGACGGAGTCTGCCTTGGGCAGTGCCGACACATGGCTCTGCATGTGGTTGAAGTTGATGTATATAGCAGTTGTCCCTCCACCCGACAACACTTGAGTCGAATCTGAAAGTCAGTCAGCAAGCTGTCCACAAAAAGTGTCAGCAGCTAACCTTTTTTTCCTTGCAAACAACTGCATTGAACCAAACTGACTGCTTCACCTCTACCAAGCCAAAAAAAAACAAAAAGGCGCGTTCTCGCACAAATTGCAATGATTCCATGGTATGTTTAAGACAATTTCAGGGTGTTCTTCGGATATAGGAATCATTAGGAATCAACAGGTATTTGCAAGTTGATTCTTCTGCAAATGTCTAATGCTCGCAATTGCTCATGTGATCTCATGGCTGGGTGTTTTCGGTTCTGTGCGTGGGGGCAAGGAAAAAGTTCATCGCGAAGTCTACAAGTCTCACACAACTATGCAGGGCTCACCCCAGAACAGCCTCTCTACCCTCTTGCTATGAGGCTCAAATCCCAAACAGCTTCTTTGGGACAACCAGTTCACCGGAAATGGTTCACCGGTCAGGGGATGTACGTGGTCAACCGAGCACCAGTCAAACACAATGCACCCAGAATGTACGCGCGAGGCGCCCCGAAGTGATCCGAAGGAAAGCTGAACACTATATAACCACCATGAAACAGCCCGCCCCTCCTGAGCTTTGAAAGCCTCAGATGATAACCTAATTAACTTGCGTCAAATGAAGGAATACCATAGTTTTGACTCCCTCATGAGCTTTTCACATGAGGGTGGCTCCAATTCTGACTTCCGTGCATCCCAGGACCCGCAGTTCAAGGAAACGCTGCCTGCCGCCCTGGAGACACACTCAGCGAGGTGCGCTGAGCGTTCACCTAAAACCTTGACGTGGAACCAAGCAGCAGACATGCGGTCCAAACGATAGTGCTTGTATAGGGAATAAACATCAATATAAATCAGTAAGTCAATTAAGCCTCTTGGGTTTCTGTCTCGACAACTTGCGGATCACTCCATGTTCTTGGTAGGCAAACGAGTTAAATCATTTGAAGCTCCAAGGTCTAAGCACGGAGATCCTAATTTTTCGGGCTCGACATTGGTAAAACCGCAAGGGGATGGTCATCGAGCTCCCTCCCTTGGCATCGCCGCTGAGGGCAATGAGGCACGTCTCTGCACGTGCCGCACGTCCGGACGTCTCGCCAAAGGGACATCAAGGGACACCACCGTGGAGTACCCTAGGGCGGCCTTTGAAATCAAACACTGGGAATGATGAACAATAACTAAAGGAAATAGGATTTACTAGAATGCTCTCTCTCCCTCTCTCTCGTGTACTCTACAAGGATCCTGTCCCATTTCCGTTCCGAATCATCCTCGAACGACAATTCCCGCCATTTGCCTACCTGGCACTGCCGATGGGCATCGGCACACGCCCGAAAACCTTGGAGATGATGCTCACTTCATTACCGTATACTCATGGCACAACACTGCCGGGGGTAGTCGGGTAGTCCAAACATGCTAAGGTGATCCGGATTAGATAGGAAAAAGGCTTAAGAAGTCGCAAGCACGCCAATCTTTCGAGCCACCTGATCTCATTTAGACTCGGCGACGCGTCCCCGCTGCTTGCGCTGCTACTGCCCAAAGCGGTCGGCCAGCTCTTTCAAATCAGGTAAGAGCAAGGCCAAGACCCATTTGTACAACAAGACCACCGCATGGTTCTCGGCCTCGGCTATTTTGGTGGCTTTTTTGAGCGAGTGAAGGTCTGAAGAACCTTCGAGTCGTGGGGAATGAATCAACAAAAAGCGTCCTGTGAGAGGTGGCGTGCAGCACGATGTGCCATGTGTATTGACCGTCGTTCTTCAGTGGTCAAATCAGATTCACTCAGGCTTCGGGATGCAAATCATGACATGTTACAGTAAAGATCCAAGTCCAAGCCGGTGGCTTCCGCGCGAATTGGAATCCATCATTGTAAATCATACCTAACGTAACATTGCGCAAGTAACGGTTGTTGAAACCAAGTAACCTGCGTGAGACCAACCAGCCCGAGTCGTTCAAGACAAACATCCACCAGCCCTGGGCGGTCTACCTTTGTCCCCTTGTCACTTAACATGACTCCAAGCGTCGTTCTCACCGAACCTGGGTTCCAGGTCGTGGCGACCAAAGCGGGGCCGGGTGCTGGACGCAAGGGATCAGGACTGGGGATAAGGTGCATCAAAACATATCAAAACCAAGTGTCCTTTGGCTGGTCTATCAAAACCAAGTGCCCAACAAACCGGAGAGATCGAGTTTCTGCGCATGAGTCCCTTGGACCAAGCCAAGTCCACACAAAGTGGTCAACAAATTACCTAGCAAAGCGAGGTCTGGGCTGGAAGAAGAAGAGGTTGGGCCCTTGATATCCACCTGATTTCCCTTTATATATATGGAAATATCTATGTGCCCCTAGGAGCCAACCAACCATGTTATTATAGAATGTGACATCATGTGACATCGATCTTTGCCCACTGCGGAAGGGCTGCGTCTGGAAACCCGCTTCGTATAAACCCGCCCCAGCCCTGCTAGTTGGTTCCCAGTGGCAATGACTCACAGGAGCTGTAGACTCGCTCGAATGACAAAGGCTTGGCAGGTTCTTCTAACCTGGACGGCATCAGGTTGGATAGGACTACACTCCCGTGAATCATGGACTTCACCACCTGTTTCGCAGTCGGAAAATGGCAATCCCTTCGGGGGCATGCCACTTCCAAGATCTTCCAGTATGATTCTTGATTCCAGGGGAATGTTTCATGTTCAGGAGCTCTGTGGAGTCGGGGTCACGTTTTTGGCAGGAATGTGGGGTCAACTGATCCCATGGTCGACCAGGATGCACCAGGAACACCGGTCGATTGTGGGATGTGATTCAAGTGCTTCTTGGGATCTGATGGGGCTGTGCCGTTTGCCAGGTCTTGAGATCATTCAAACCACACACACACACAGACTTCTGCTGATTCTTGTTTTGAAGCGCCTTGCAGCTGTGTGCATAAAGCCTAATCAGTCTCAGGGTTGCACGCAGAACGCAGGCGCAAAGGTAGAAATGTAAAATTTAGTCAGATGTCATTGAGTCTAAATCCATGAACCTTTCAACCTTTAAATTGGCACAATCCTGTCAAGGAAAGCATGACAAATCCAACTCTCCCACTAACTAGTTTTTGATGTTGAACTTTGTTTGCGCTATCTTTTGCTGGTCAAAGCGGGCCGCAATTTTCATGCTCAAAGACGGGGTTTTGGGCTTAAGCGGGTCATGTTTACGCAATTTTGGTGCTCAAAGACGCAGGTTTGGGCCTTAAGCGGACCATGTTTACAAAGACTCGACATTGTGCTTAAGCGGGCCATCCTTACGCAATTTCGATGCTCAAAGACGCGGCTTTGCGCTTAAACGGGGCATGTTTACGCAATTTCGACGCTCAAAGACGCGGGTTTGGTCCTTAAGCGGGCCATGTTTTCACCAAATCAAAGTTGAGGGTTGAGATGGGCACCCTTCCAGGGCACTCTGGCTAGTCATTTTTTTGCATTTTTAAAATTGTTTTGATCATAGTGAATCATGTTTAAGCATAAAGTTG